>JACCGJ010008611.1:0-22593 GCA_013407085.1 Atriophallophorus winterbourni | reverse complement strand
GCGCGTGCGTACTAAATGCCTGACTGTACGGCCGTGAAAACGGGACCACCCACGCAAGACACGAACGGAAGCTGAATGCTTTCCATCTACGAAGCATCCGTCGTATCTTGAACATATCGTGGATGGACAGAGTGACTAATGCTGAAGTGTTTTCAAAAGCCTGTCTACAGAGCATGTTCACTCTATTGCGACAGCGCCGCCGACGCTGGCTTGGTCATGTCCACAGAATGGAAAATGGCCGTATTCCGAAAGATCTACTGTATGGTGAGTTGCAACTAGGAAGTCGACCATTGGGCAGACCGCACTTGCGGTACAAAGATGTTTGCAAAAGAGATATGAAAACTCTTGGCATTGACCCCGCGAGTTGGGAAGAAGTTGCTCTTGACCGCTCATATTGGAGGCACTGTGTAAAGCGTTGCCTGCAAGCTGGGGAGGAGTAGATACAGCTATTGGCTGTTGAACGCAGATCACGCCGCCGGCGTGCAACTGATGCAATACAACGATTCGGGAGGAACAATCTCTCCCGCAGCGCTTGCAACGATAGTCAGAACTCTGTTATAAGGAAGTTCGTTCGCTTCTCTTTCACTCCTTTTCTTAGCCAACGTATCTGCTCTTCCACAGTCGCTTCAATTTTAGTGTCGAATTCACAGACGACAGGGTTGTCGGTTGTCCGGTACTTTAAAACGGATCCTCTATTCCGATCTCAGTGCACTAGATGATGTGACAAACCAGTCACAAGAGCCGCGGTTGTGTTGAAAACTCGAAAAATCAATAGAATTGTCTTTACTAAAGTTGCGTGCAAACCGATGTGATGCATGCTTTAGTAATCTCAATCTACCTCAAGTTAAATACAAAAAACTAGATAAATTTTCAGGAAGAACATGCAACAATGGTCGCGATCAAGCACGCGATGCAGTTTCACAATCAGTACCGATTTGGGATTCACCGATTAAGTATTGACAACCTAAACACGTCTTACACTGTCCATCAGTAATTGATGCGCCAACGGTACTGAGTTGCATGCAGAAGCACGCTGGAGGAACAATGACACTTTCACTTTGCATTATAGTTGTCTAGGCACGGTCAACCTGAGAGTATCTCAGCACATGTGCAATTTCTGACTGTGTGGCTCTATGCACGGTTTGATACAGGAGGCGTCGCGTGGGCCAAGTCACTATAACCATTCTAATCTGGAAAACATTAATCTCCGTTGGCTTCAGGTTAAACATGACTTGGGATCATTATCAGATGAAGGAATCAACAGGCTCTAAGACACCCTTCGTTTCTGTTCACTTGATAATAGGCCTAAATCCAGTTCATAAATTGTTCGCCCTTGTATTTTTACCTCAGCGCTTATATTATTCATACACAATTTTACCGCACTTTTTCCCCAAAATCTTTAGCATTGTTAGCGGTTTTGGAAAGTTTGCAAATGCGCAGGTCGAACATCTAATGAAGATATTCGGCACCATATAGCGACTTATCAATATTACTCCCATGATTACTGCTGTGTCCAAGAACACCAGATTTGCGAACACTAAACTGTATCATGAAACCTCAGACAATCCACGGCTGACCGCCGCTTCAAACATGAATAATCAATACCGAAACAATTGGACCAATCAGAACCAAGGTCACGCTCACGAGAGTCTCGTGATTGGCTGCCGGCTTCCTGCATACACAGCAATTACTTCTATTCGCTATGTTTGTATGTATGAAATCACAAGCCTGATCCAGGCAAATTGCCTCACAGACCAAGGCTGGGCATAGGCTAAGATACTGTCAGGTTGCCCAGACATAGACAGATATGATATGCCAGGATTATTTTGAGTCTCAAACACTCTTCGAAAACATACTGCCAACCATCATATTTTCTACCAACGTTGATTTACCACTTTGCCTCCAGGTACATTTGTCGAAAGGAGACGGTTGGTAGAAAGTTGAAACAAAATATTTTGATATTGTTGATATTTTTCTTTCGTTTGGCTCTATACACACCAATCATTAAAAAACATTTGCGAATAATGTTTCCCATTCGCCAGTCTCACAAATGTATATCAGGGGGCTGTGTGCTCAAAGCTCTGACACGGGAATTTTCAGAAAACCCAGGGGAACAAGCTAGATAGATAGCAAGAAACATAAAAGAGAGGGTAGGAAACAAGGCAACTTTGGAAGTGATTAAAATTGCATACCCAAAAAGGCGGACCAAGTTGCAACTCAAAACAAACCCACCTGAGTCGGTAAAGGGAGACAATTGGCTGGAGACGCGGCTATCAAAGCATTCGCGTCACTCGTTTCGAATCCAACAAAGCGATTCACGCGTGGCGTCGGACGCGCCAACGTGCCACCGATCGTTTCTGACGGAGCTTCGCTTTTAAACAAGCATTCAACAATCGGGCTCTGAGGTGCCGGATGCAATTGTACGAGATGCACGGCACACACCGAGAGAAGCGGAACACAAAGATTCTCACAAGGTTTTTCCCACGTGGTCGTGGTTGGGTCACGAAAACGACAACGTGGGGTCATGCCAGATTTACGCCAAGGAGCCAAGTGATGACTGACACTGGCAAATTTAGAAACGCAGGCCAAGTGTTGTTGGTTGGCGACCTTAAACAAGGTAGGAAAACACATGTACATATTCAAATTACTAACAGTGAGAAACGTTGAGCCAAAGCAACGTGTTGCTCACACAGCCAAAGCAACGTGTTGCTCACACACACACCGCACTTATAATTAAATTAGATTAAAAATTTAAATGGGAACCAAATATCAAATAGCGAAACAAGCTTTTTTAATAAGATCGGTACAACCACGTACGAATAATTGATTATCGACCGGAAAAAAACGTGAAGCTGGTGACTGGGTGTGAAAGATATTTGAGCTGCTAATCGAGCTACAACCAGTTCTAATTGGCTAGGATGATCAGAAGTAGCGTGAAAGTTAACCGACAAGCGCGCGAACAGGACGAATTACTTCATCGTCATCAAAACTGGCATTTTCACACGAATCAAAGTTTGGACGGTTTCGTTCATGTTTCCAGTGAAGTGCAGAAGAAACATTTCTATGAGATACTTTAGCACCAGACGTGATTCAATTACTTGCGCGTGCGGATGGCGTTGAACAAGTTAACCCACCATTCTGTTTTACGAACGCAGAGAATCATTCACAAGGTTAGATTAAGGCACAGTGCCGCAGAGACATAGATTGCACGTATGCTGAGATATTGTCAGATTAGCCAAACCTCGAAAGAGGTAAAGAAGTGATTACGGCAGCGAGGCTACTGTTTGTTCGCGTATGATATTCACTGGTAGAAACATCGAAGCAGCACAACAATACTGCGCAGAACATAAATGTTTTGTCATGAACAGGGACAACGCTTTTTTAAAAAGGTTGCCAGTAAACGTGTGAGATGGTGCACAGATAAGTAGGACGTATGAGACGAGTGTCACAAAAACGCAGTTTTACTAGACAACATTATTAAACATTAAGAGGGATTCAGAAGCGTCAAGTTGGTAAATTAACCGAATATGCCAATAAAGCGGCAACATGACGAAAACAGAATTTCGAACTTACTAACCTTCACCGAATGCCTAAGCATGTTCCGCAAGGCTTTTCGTCTTTGATTAGTGGGATTTTCTGTAATAAATGGAGGACAGAAGGTAACAAAGCGTGCGTGTGTGACGCAAGATCAGGGAAGCAAGGCGGGTAAAATCAGTAAACTGGTACAATGGTAGGCACATGGAGCACTAAAAACAGTCAGCGTATCGATAAATATCGACGTCACTGGTCACACAACTAACATCATCTTTGTGTCGGGTAATAAGCCTCAACTACCACACACTAATACATGTGAAATGTGGTGTAAAAGTATAAAAATCGTATGCGGGTATACTATTTCGAAACCCGGAGGAAACCGATGCGCTCTTTAGGGGGATAAGAGATTAGCAACGGGGTTGAAGTGAATGGTAACGTAACGTCTTGTGAATTTTCGTGATATATCGGGTTATGTTGAGCATTTATTTCTAAAATCACAACTACTTGTACTCAAAGGATAAATGTTTCACAGTAATAGGAATTTGATCGTAAACTAACTATTTTTTACGGAGTGAGGTTCCAGCTGATGAGCGCCTTTATTTACACTTTGATTTGAGGAGTATGTATGTATGTATGAAATCACAAGCCTGATCCATGCGAAGTGCCGCACAGTTAAAGATTGCACGTGGGCTGAGATACTGTCAGGAGAGCAATCAAGCGATTACAAAACCCACATAAATGACAGATTCAGATTATAACAATAACGCGGACAATTATAATACCAAGAGCAAGTTTTCGAAGCGTCATAATGTCCAATTCGTAAGGGTTCGCGGTACTATGTACAGATGAAACCACAAATCTGCAACCGGGGAAAGTAATGAAATGCATGTGGGCTGAGCTACTGCAATTTTGCCCATGTTTCCACAAATTAGAAATGAACCCAACATATGAAACGGAAAAAACAGTCTCACATTTTGGAAAATGTGCTGAGCCCTAATCCCCCTTCAAAAAAGCGTCACACATGGACCGACAAAATTTGGATAAAATAACGACGAAAGCTAAGTATCTAGTTTCATAGGCAGGCAAGAAAGAAAGCACAGGTGCCATGAGCTTCAGAGACACATTGAGGGAAATTCTATTTAGGTATTGTTAACTCGACATGGCGTAAACCCCAGCTGAAGCGCTTTAAAAATAGGAAATATGGTTCGAAAAACACCTAAAATCGAACGGCAGGGATGCAAATTATTCGAAACGAAGATAGATGAACACACTCTCAGCTGTTTGTGAATGCTACACCATTGATTTCACACAGCGACGAGGCATTACATATGCAAATCAATAAACACGGTTCTCGCAATTCGTGGCACAAGCCGAGATGAAGCTTGATCGGGTGGATAACGATGATTGTTTTGTTTCACTGAGAGGTTTATATGAAAAATGAACGCGATACACAAACACGGATACCACGTATAAACACCCACAGAACCCGACGAACGATATTAATTGGGTTGTGTAGTGCTAGGTAAAATAATTAACCGGGGTCAAATGAGCACCCAACTCGAAGGTAGAACATCAACCTTAAAAAGTTTATTAAAGCCAACACATTGATGCACTAAACACCGATAATATTTAACAATTAGAAAACCGCAATGGCAAAGTAGCAGCTGTTCGTTCGATTTCGAAATACTTCAACAATTAGCGAAACAGAAGATGAAGGTAGTAATCGTATGAAGTCATATATGAAATCACAAGCCTGGTCCAGGTAAAGTGCCACACAATCATAGACGTGGGCTAAGATACAGTCAGGTTGCTCAGGCCTAAGCAGACAATGTAAATAAAAACGGCAGTGAGAGGCCAGCATATTTACACATTCCGCTCAATTTAGCATGGCGTTAGCTGTGAATCACACGAGTACTGGGTGGTAGCATGGCGGTGGCAGTAATTCATTGAAATACGTTTAGGACTGAATATGTAGTCATCTAGTCAAACAAAACTGTATGAAATTGGTTATGTTACGCTTTTGACACAAAATCTCCGTCAGACCAAGAATGAGAGACGAGAATGCGCCATCTACCCAAACGACAAAATAGGGTTTCAATAGCTGATAACGAAGGCAAGAATAAAAGCAGCTGTGAGGAGATTCAAGATTACACAGCTGTGTGATATGTGTATGCGCCTAACGAGAGAAACAGCGTCGGAATACTGTCCAGATGGCTAATTTTTAAATGTTTGCAAAAAGGTTCCGTGTGTGAAGTCTGATGGCATCAACCAGTGTGTTAGGAGGGTAACCTCCGAATGTTCATTATGTAATAGTTACAGTTTACATAAAACCTCTTTTCCCTCTTTCAGCTTGCCATTGGTGCTTTTGTACTTCAGCAATAAACTTTCAGTCGAATCACTCGTGCTTCCGTCTGAACCAGTCTGTTTGCGAATCTAGAGTTTTCCCGTGACTGTGAAACATAACAATTTGGCGACGGGGTATTACTGAATCCACATACAATGTCTATACCAGTAGAAGATGTAACAAAGCTTCTTCGCGATCAACAGGCGCTGTTTGAACAAAGTCAAATGCGCATGATCGAATTACTCACACAACGTCTAAGCTCTATAGCAACGGTTGGATCGTCTCATATGCAGTCTGAAACAATAGATTCTGTATCTGCTACCATCACTGAGTTTCATTACGAACCTTCATCGGGACAAACATTCGATGCCTGGTACAAGCGCTGGGAGGACACCTTTCAGCATGAGCTCAGCAGCAAGGATCCAGCCTGGAAAGCACGTTTACTGGTTAGGAAGCTTAGCACGGTTGAACATGAACGTTTTACCAATTTTATCTTGCCGAAACAACCCAAAGATCTCACCTTTGAGGAAACGGTAGCTCAGCTCCGTGAAATATTCGGCGACCAAGCTTCATTGTTCAATCTTCGATACAACTGTCTGAAGTTATCCAAGACAGCTACCGACGACTATGTCACATTTGCAGGAATCGTCAACCGAGAGTGCGAAAGGTTCAAGTTGAAATCACTGACCGAAGATCAGTTCAAATGCCTCATATTTGTTGCTGGTCTCTCCTCTCACAATGATTCAGACATCCGTATGCGGTTGCTGTCCAAATTGGACCAAAATCCCAATATGACTGTTCAAGATCTAACCATCGAATGTCAACGTTTGCTAAATCTTAAGCACGATACTGCGATGGTGCAGCAATCAGCTCAGCCATCAACTTTGGTCCAGAAGGTAAAACAAACCTCATTCTCACATCCAAAAAAGCCCCCAACACCATGTTGGTCGTGTGGTGAATGGCATTTCAAACGGTTTTGTTCATTTAAAAAGCACCAATGCCAGACATGCAATCGCAGAGGTCACAAGGAAGGATTCTGTCCTCCGAACAGTAATGATGATAAGAAGATTCGTCATCCGCGAAAACGGATTTTACAAAAGTCTACATTTTCAAAGCGTCTCAGTCTAACTCAGTGTACGCTACTTTTAAAGTTGATTTCGAATCTCGCCGACGATTCATCACTGTATGTATAAATCAGACGCCAGTACGCCTGCAGTTGGATACTGCCTCTGACATAACTATAATCTCACGTGCTACTTGGGATCTTATCGGAAAACCTTCCGTATGCCCCACTGAACATTGTGCTCAAGATGCTTCAGGAAATCCCCTACAGATATCTGGTGAGCTAAATTGTGACGTCTCCTTCAGAGATGCAAAATTCACCGGAACTTGTTATCTGACAGAGCATGTGCAGCTAAACTTACTTGGTCTCGATTGGATGGAAAAACTAAATTTGTGGAATTTACCTCTCAATTCTGTGTGCAATAGCGTCTCTCTTGCTCATACAGCAAACTCTAAACGATGCTTCACAGATCGCATAATGTCCACCTTCAGTTCAGTTTTCCAACCCGGTTTAGGCTGCTGTACTAAATTCAAAGCAACTCTCAAGCTTTTACCCAATGCTCATCCAGTATTTCGACCCAAGCGTCCAGTCCCTTATGCCGCTCTTGAGACTGTAAATAAGGAGTTGGATCGACTACAACAATCTGGAGTTATTGATCCTGTCAGTTACTCTTCATGGGCTGCTCCTATAGTTGTTGTTCAGAAATCTAATGGATCCGTACGTATTTGTGCCGATTATTCTACAGGACTCAATAATGCTCTGCATTCTCATCAATATCCACTCCCAATTCCCGAAGATCTATTCACACGTCTAAACGGCGGAACATGTTTTGCGAAACTTGATTTGTCGGATGCATATCTTCAAATTGAAGTTGCGGATGAATGCAAAGAACTACTGACCATAAATTCGCACAAAGGACTCTTCCGCTACAATCGTCTACCTTTTGGTGTGAAATCAGCTCCGGCCATATTTCAACAGATTATGGATACAATGCTGACCGGTTTGTCGGGTACTGCTGCTTACCTAGATGACATAATCATCTGTGGATCGAACAATAACGAGCTTATGGATCGCATATCTTGTGTTCTCGAGCGTATTCGCGACTACGGATTTCGTCTTCGTAGCGACAAATGTGAATTCTTTTTGTCTTCTATAAAATACCTCGGTTTCATTTTCGACGCACATGGTCGCCGTCCCGATCCAAATAACGTTAGTGCTATCCGCAGTATGCCTCCTCCCAATAATATAAACGATCTCCGTTCTTTCTTGGGACTTATCAGTCAGTATAGTGCATTCTTACCTGAGATGCATCGTGTACGCACACCCCTCAACCAACTTTTGAAAAAAGACGCACCATGGTTTTGGTCAAAGGTTTGTCAAGCAGCTTTCGATAAATTGAAATCTTTGCTTTACTCGGATTTGCTCTTAACGCACTTTAACCCATCAATGGAAATTGTTGTCACCACCGATGCTTCAAGCCACGGTATAGGTGCTGTCATTTCTCATGTTTTTCCTGATGGAAGTGAAAAGGCTATCATTCATGCCGCCAGATCCCTCACTCCTGCAGAGGTCAATTATGGACAAATTGAGAAAGAAGCTTTGGCAATCATTTTTGCTGTTAAAAGATTCCACAAAATGCTATACGGATATCATTTCACTCTTGTGACAGATCACAAACCACTTTTGAGCGTGTTCGGTTCCAAAAAGGGTATACCGGTTTACACAGCCAATAGACTGCAACGATGGGCCACTATCCTTCTCGGATATGATTTTACAATCATTTATTACCCTCAAATGTGCATACGATGAACAGTCCTAGAGACAATGTTCCACTTGACATTCTCCTCGACACATTCGAACTACGTCCGTCTACAAATGTTGCCGCCTCTCCGGAAACTCCTGATTTACGAAATCTTTGTACTCCACGAAGATGGACTGATCGTGTCCGGCATCCCGTTGCTCACATGCAAATCGACCCAAGGCAACGTTCATACAAGGCAATAACTCAAAGGGGAGGTGTTAGGAGGGTAACCTCCGAATGTTCATTATGTAATAGTTTACAGTTTACATAAAACCTCTTTTCCCTCTTTCAGCTTGCCATTGGTGCTTTTGTACTTCAGCAACAAACTTTCAGTCGAATCACTCGTGCTTCCGTCTGAACCAGTCTGTTTGCGAATCTAGAGTTTTCCCGTGACTGTGAAAACATAACACAGTGAAAACGTGACTGGGAATACTTACTGGTTTCATTCACCAATGGTATCCATTCCTCAGAAAAAAGCCGACCAGACCTATGTTGCTCTAACGCGAAGGGTATGTAGGCTTCAACCATTTGGTGCCGCAGAACATCGAGTGCACGGGAACATGAGCGCTGGTAAGCCTGCCAGCGATCAATAGCTTGGTCGATAGCTTCTTGGGTGGTAAAAACTCGAGCTTGTCTGAATAAACGCAAAATTTCGAAAAAATATAAATAATGATAATAAATAATAATAAAGAGCAAAGCAAGTAGTGTGAAAATATAGATTTACTAATTCTGTCAGTGAAATGTACCAGCTCAGACAGAAATCAAAACAGTTTTGGTAATCGAAAACCAGATCAATTTCTACGAAATTTGCATTCCGCTTAAAATGAGTTAATAACATTGATATACCGGAGCAAGTGAAGAGTTGGCATGAACATGCGCTATGTACAAGTGTATAAATACGTGTTCCTGCACGGATTTGCAATCGTACAGTACTTATGTGCTGTGCGGCTAACACCGTGCTAAATTGATTGGCCGGTGAGCTGCATGCTGAAACAGGCTGGAGTCTCACTACCATTTCTACTTTCTTTCTCATATCTGTCTAGGCCTGGGCAACCTGACAGTATCTTAGCCCACGCGCAGTCTCTGACTGTACGGCACTTTGCCTGGACATAAATATGTGTTATTAAGTGTAGTATAAGGTAATCAATCAAATTGTAAGGAAACGCTTAGAGTACCCGCCATCAGATTTGCATATAGTTAAAAATTACATGCCACCCAATCACCAACACATGAATTCAGTTGAAGATGAAGCTTAACAGGAACAATTGATATTTAAAACCCGACGACCATAGGAAGTAGTGAAAGAAACATAATCTACTCTGAGGCAATTGTCTGCATAACCCGTCAAGTTATTAAAATTTGGTTCCACATAAGAAACAGGACCAGTGATTAACTAAAAGCATTCACCAGCCTTAGACGACTAAAAAATAATTAACGAATGAGAGTTCTGTTTGCTACGACTGTTTTGATTCTAGATTCCTGGAAATGCGCGTACAATCTAAAGCCGGATCTGTATCTACTGGAATGTATGAAATCACAAGCCCGACCTAGGCAAAGTGTCGCACAGTCAAAGACTGCACGTGGGCTAAGAAATTGCGGGTTGGCCAGGCCTAGGCCAATATGGGGAAGGAAAATAGCAATGGTGGTGAGACTCCAACGTGTATGCGCATGCAGCTTAGTACCCGTGGCAAATTAATTTAGCACGGTTAGCTGTATAGCACAGACTGGGTGTGATAGACAAAGAAAAAGAATCAAAATTCTTGTACTAAGCCACAGAGATGAATTGAATAACTAGGGTTTAACATCGTTTTTTTAATGAGCAGCGCCGTGAGATATTAACCACAGACTATTCCCTAAAAATGCACAATTGCTACCACTACGCCATTGCAGCTTGCAGTGTATGAAAATCACGTTTGGGTACGATTCTTAATTCACTGGTGAGATTGATCTTCAGTGTCCTCGCAGTTGAGAAAATAGGTTCCTTTTCCACTGTCGAGGCGATAAGTACAGCAGGGCTGGTGCTTAACACCGAATTGAATGTTGGATGAAGGCAACATGTTACAGGCTATACCTGTAGGCATCCTTCAGTTAGGTTGACCGTTTGCATGGTGCCAGCATAATTTCAATTCAGCAGCCGACAGCTGCACCCGCCCCTCTCCAGCCTTTACACTATGCTCCCAATGTGAGCGGTTGACCGGAAGTTATTCCACCTCGTGGGATCAATGTTGAAATCTCGTTTACAGACGCATACCTGACGCAAGTGCGGTCTGAACAAAGATCAAGTTCCAGTGAAATGAATCACTTGCAAAGCAACCGTTATCCATTCCACAGACACGACTGAGTCACAGTAAGCGACGCTGTCGCAGTAGAGTAAATATGCGCTGTACGCTCGCCTCACAGCACTCCCGCACCTGCTATTCAAACCACCCTCATTATGTTCATGATGCGACGGATGATCCATTCAGCTTCCGTTCGTATTTTGCCTAGAATGTCAAGGTTTCGTTTTAATACCGGAGTGAATAAAAGTCCTAAACATTTTCCGACATTGGTCTGGTTAGCAAAAAGGTGGACTGATTGATTAAAATTGAATATCCTTCCAAACTGTATGTGACATGGATTGGAAAGCACAAAGTAACCGAGGCGCGTACGCTATCGCCGCATAGAGCGTGGTTGGGGGTAATCTCGAAATGTACTTTTTACATTGAACGAACAAATTCAACCATAATTCCAAGGTTTTATTCAAGAGTTGTTAAGGCAAACTAATTAAATGCAATTTAATAACGTTTCTCAGAAAATCGAACTAAAATGTAATTTAATAATGGATGAGCATACTTTAACAAGTTCACCCTGATTTTGCTTTGGCTGGACACCTGAGTATTCCCATTTAGTTCGTTTAAGGAAGATTCACTTTCGGTGGAGCACGATGATGCGCTATCTCCATCCGAGGACCAGTTATCCATAAGATCCACATTTGAGTAAGGCAACTGAACATCTTCGCTACGCTCCCAATTCTGTATCAAAGAATGCTCAGAGGATGTGTGTAACGGAGAATCATTGTTCGAAGGCTGTTCACTTGAGAATGAGGCATCAGCCTTCAAGTTATCAGAACGATGGGCCATGGCCTAGCATTTGAAAAAACCACGACTAAAATCGGAATGAAAGAATGTGCAATGAGGTGGAAAATGAACGCGAAATGAGCTCAAATTTATTATATAAGCAATATACCCAGGAAAAGCTTAAAAATCGTTATATCAGGGTTGTAAATCATGACAAATAATGTAGATTGAGGCTATTCATTCATTCAATTGGTAACCCACAACAAACATCGAAACGCTTAAGCGGGTCTAGGTAGAATAGTATCAGATACTTATTTTTTCTTTTTTCAGCATCGGCAATCGTCGAACATTTCAAATGGAATAAAGGAAAAAATACGTATTGTCAATAGTGGTTGAGTTTCAGCAACTTCCAATTGAAAGAATGCCCGATTGGCTTGTCAGCCACTTCGCCCTGCGCAAACTGAAGGGAAGTGAACATTCGCATAAAACCCAACGAATTTTGTTTCTTCTTCTTCTGTATAGACGGCAGTTTCCCCTTGTAAGCCGCATCACATTCTGTTAATCGAAACGACCCCCTATTCAGATAAAGGGTTTTCATTTAACGGTGGATTGCCTTTCTAAAACAACTGACAAGCGTTTTTCAAGTGCACGTTTGAACTGCCCTTTCGTGTTTACAGCAAAAAATGTTCTCGGAATAAAATTCCATATGTTCACTATCCGTATGGATAACGTGCGCTTCACAGCAAGCCGCTGAGTTCCTCGCCTCTAAAACTTTAGAGGACGACCTCTAGTTATGGCATTCGTTGTGTGCGAAATACATCGACAGCTCATCGCCATACTATATAAGAAAGTCATGTTTTATCTAATTATATCTAATTAGACTATACTCAAGCGGGAATAATTATAGTTTCTTTCGACGCTCTTTATATATCAACGATTTCATTCCGAGAACCATCTTTTTAACATAGTGTTGGTCTCGCTCCGGCATAGTGCACTTTCTCGCAGTTAGTGGTTAGACAGCTGAAGTCCATGCTCAAGGATAGGCCAGATGTGCAGCACTTTGAACGCATCAGCTGTTATGCAAGAATTGCCAACAGAAAACGGCTTGCATTTTCGATCTCTTTTACAGTGTCGGCTTTGATTTTCCATGAGCCAAACAATATAACTCCAAGGTTTTTCGCATCGGCTACTAGTCGAATGACATTGAATTCGACGTAATATGATCGAAGTTGTCTACCGGATCCCAGGTGAAGAAAGGCACATTTTAGTCGTTTATCGGAACCAAATACTCCTTAGACCAGGCCAAAATTTTGTTAATGTTTTCTGGATGGCTTTTGCATTTCTCAAGCAAAGATGCCGTAAACCACAATTTAAGATCCGCTGCAAACAAGAAATACTTCGATTGGAGACGATTACTAATACATTGGTTGAACCTTTGAACGTAGTTTTCGCGAAATCGTTTGAAAAAGGAAAACTTCCAACGGAATGGAAATGTGGTGTCATGAAGCCTATGTTCAAAGGTAGAGACCCAAGTCTGCCGGTTTGTGCAAGAGCAGCATGGATTCACTAAAGGTCGTTCATGTACGACGAACCTCCTTACGGCGCGGGAAGTTTGGGCCGCCGCGGTGGATGCTGCAACTCTAATTGATGTTATAATCATTGATTTTAGCAAAGCATTTCATCGTATACCAAACAAACGTCTACTATTCAAGCTTGAGGCAGTTGGTATCACTATATATGTAATCAAGTGGATCAAATATTTCGTCAGCGACAGATTTAACCGAATGGAGGTAAATGGAATCCGATCCAAAGCTACCCTGGTTATATCAGGCGTACTACAAGTGTCGTATATCGTTATGTCTCTTTGTGTTGTACTGTCTTTTATATTATACACTCGTAACTATATATAAAAGCACCCCGTTCCATTTTAACTGTATGCCGTTTAAATAAGTTGTTTAAAGCCCAAATCTCGGATCTTCTCACTCTTTACTCGTTGGGTTTTTTATAATCTATTCACCACAAATTAAACATTTTGTTTTCAATGGATCGCTTCATCAAACCGGACATATTCGACGTTGATCCTCACTGGCCGGATGCTAGTGACCACTGGAAACATTGGTATAAAACGTTTACGAAATTCCTCTCACCAATCGATTCATTGAATCCGAAAAAACTCGATACACTCATAAATTATGTCTCTCCGTCTGTTTTTAAACACATCAATGAAAGTCCAACGTTTGTAGAGACTTTGAGTACACTGGAAAGCCTATCCATTCAACGTAAAACTGAGATATTTACTCGTCATGTATTATCAACTGAGAGACAAGAAAACGGTCAAAGTTTGGAGCAATTTCTGCAAAGTCTGAAGTCCCTGGCTAAAGACTGTAATCTGAAATCCTTAAGTGCTGAGCAATATCGAGACGAATTAACTCGAAGTGCTTTTATTCGTGGCTTACAATCCAGCAATATTCGGGAACGCTTGTCTGAACAAAAATCACTAGACCTGAAAACTGCATTTCAGCTTTTTAGGCAGTTGGAAATGGTTCACCAATATTCGGTAGTGTATGATAATGCACCTTCATCAACTCGTCATGTCTGAATGCCACCAGTACCTAATCAATCGGAAAAATCCAGCAACGCTTGTGAGAGCGCATTCAGTCAAAGTTGCTTTTTCAGTGGTTATACCCGACATCTTCGAACTAAATGTCCAGCAAGAGATGCTCTATGCAAATCGTATGGGAAGAAAGGTCACTTCCAGCATGTGTCGATCTTTAAGATAGATACCAGCTACATTCTAGGCCTGGGCAACCTGACAGTATCTTAGCTCACCTGCAGTCTCTGACTGTGCGGCACTTTGCCTGGATCAGGCTTGTGCTTTCATACATACATACATACATTCTTGATAGATAATTCTTTTTCAGCTGCCACTATTGCTGCAGCGCCAGTCATTATATAAAGCAGTCACACAACCTTCGGCTAAAGGAGTTACCTTGCACGCACTTATCGACACCGCGAGCTCCGAAAGTTATATCTTCAGGATCATTGTTCAGAAGCATAAGTGGCCCAGTAAAATATCTGGAAAACAAATCACAATGGCGCCTACATGCCTAACCAGCACTACCGTTCGACACTATTTTGTTTCGATCATTCATATAGGTAATCACCACCCTAACGTCAAGCTTTCGATATTCATCAGTCTATGTTCAGACGTGCTACTTGGACATGACTTTCTAGCTCTCTGTAAAGGAATTGTGATCCCATTTTCAGGTCAAAAGTCGACATTCTCGCTGTGCTCTTTCAGTGTTGCTAATGTCGACCCGCCTGATTTGTTCGAAAATCTTTCTGCGAAATGCCATCTGATTGCAATCAAATCCAGGCGATATTCAGAACATGATGAACAGTTTATCCGTTCAGAAGTCCAGCGAGTGTTAAATGAAGAAATTATTGAACAATTGCGTTCTCCATGGCGGTCACAAATCGTAAGTACAACTAATGAGCGTTAGAAAAAGCGGATGGTTATTGATTATAGCCGTAAAATTGATCGATTCACCTATCTTGACGCTTACCCTCTACCCAGAATCAATAGAATGATTAAGAATATATTACGATACGAGTATTTCAGTAGGCAAGAACCTAAGAGTATATGGTATGGTATGAAAGAACAAGCCTGATCCAGGCAAAGTGCCGCACAGTCAGAGAATGTACATGGGCTGAGATACTGTCGGGTAGCCCAGGCCTAGACAGATATGAGAAAGGAAATAGAAATGGTAGCGAGACTCCAGCCTGTTTCACCATGCAGCTCACTACCTCTGGCCAATCAATTTAGCACGATGTTAGCCGCACAGAACAGAAATGCTGCACAATTGCACATCCTAAGAGTACTTATCATCAAGTGCAAATAAAAGAAGAGGAAAAAGCTTATACCGCTTTTGAAGCGTATGGAAATCTCCATCAATTCAGAAGTATTCCATTCATTCCATTCCAGTGGTAGCTAAGATACTGGTCGCCATCCTCCTTCGCAGACTTACCCCGATTCGTGAGGGCACTTCTCGCGAAGAGCAAGCTGGCTTCCGACCAGGGCGCGGATGTGTAGACCAGATCTTCGTTCTGCGACAGTTGCTAGAACACCGTCACCTGTATCAGCGACCTACCATTGTGGTGTTTCTGGATATCAGAGCCGCCTTTGACTCGGTTGACAGATCCGCCCTATGGAACTGCTTACTTCGCAATGGAATCCCATCGAAGTACGTCGCTATTCTAAAGGACCTATACGCACACTCGATAGGGAGGGTAAGGGCGTACGACAGCCTGTCAATGCCATTCAGCACCACAACGGGTGTAAGACAAGGTTGTCCAATCTCCCCGTTCTTGTTCAATTTCGCCATCGAGGACGTCCTCCGGAGTGCTCTCAGCAGTTTCTCCACGGGTGGCGTTGAGCTCCTTACAGGTGAGCGGATTATGGACCTGGACTATGCTGATGATATTGCCTTATTGGGCGAAGACCCAACATTTATCCAACAAGCTTTGGATATGATGGCAATGGAGGCATCTAAGTACGGGCTGTTCTTCTCGCCAAGCAAGAGTAAAGTGCTCCTTCAGGACTGGTCTGGTGAACTGCCAAATTTTGCTATAAATGATCTGATTCTCGATCATGTTGAGCAGTTCAAATACCTAGGAAGTCTGGTGGTTGCTGGGGGTCGGATAGAGAAGGAAATCACGTCCAGAATTGCTAAAGCCAGAATGGCATTCGCTAAACTTAAGTGCCTCTGGAAGAGACGTGATTTAAGCTTGGGAATCAAAGGACGGATATATTCCACCTCGGTATTGCTATACGGGAGTGAATGTTGGACAGTTCGCTCAGAAGATGTTAGGAGGCTTGAGGTTTTCGACCAACGTTGTTTGCGTGTGTATGTGTATGACAGCACAAGCCTGATCCAGGCAAAGTGCCGCACAGTCAGAGACTGTTTGCGTAGGATTGCTCACGTACGGTGGCAACACCACGTTTGCAATTCTGAGGTCAGGCGCCGCGTCTTAGGAAGCAACGGCACTAGCCTTCAGACAGCCATTAACCGACGTCGCCTCCGCTGGTTGGGGCACGTCCTGCGCATGAAACCCGAACGGTTACCACGCCGAGCGCTTTATGCGTCAGCTGGTACAGATGGAAAAAAGTGGCTGGCGGTCAGCCACTAACATGGAAGAGTGGCTTGAAAAGGCTCACTTCTGGTCTAGCTAGGGTTGGACGAGCGCGCTTGCCTGGATGGGGTGCAAGAGAAGGGGAGAGTGTATGGCTCGACACATTGGCAACGATGGCAATGAACCGACATCAATGGAAAGAGTGCATCATCTCTATTACTCCCTGACACTCTCTGCTGTTCAAAAACTTTATCAAAAATTCAAAAAAAATTTCAAAAAATGATGTGTGTAAATGGACAAAAAATTACCCACTGTTCCCCTCTCACTGTTTATTTTCTCACTGTTTCTACCCGAATTGTACCCCCTTTATCACTTTGTACATCTCATTGTTTATGTTGAACGGCACCATATCTGTATCAGATTGTGCAAATATATATATATATATATATATATATATATTCCATTCAGGGTAAAAAATAGTGTTGCTGTTTCCAAAGGGTGATCGATACGTTTTTCAAAAACAAGCGTTTGTCGGTGATTTATGCTTATATTGATAACGTTACCGTTTGTGGAAATAATCTATCCGAATATGATGAAAACCTAACGAGGTTTCTTGAAACGGCAAAAATATACGGCATAACTTTCAATGGTTCGAAGGACATTATTCGAGCAACGAGGGTTAATCTTTTGGGATACGAAGTATCAAAAGGGACCATAAACTGTGATCCCGGGCGGCAACAACCTCTTCGTGAAATACCTGTGCCTCATAATCACAAAACACAAGAACGTATCGTTAGTATGTCTGCTTATTATTGTCTTTGGATCAGTCTCTTTTTTGATAAAATTTCTAAACTGAACCGAAATCGAATTTTCCCAATTCTTGGTGATGTACAACCGACGTTTTAAAATCTGAAGTCAGAGCTGGAGAAAGCAGTTATATTCACACCTGAAGTTGGCGAAACACTTGTAGTTCAAACTGATGCTTCTGATATAGCCATAGCCGCCACGCTGAATCATAGGGTTAGGCCAGTTGCTTTCTACTCACGAACACTAACCCGATCAGAATGTCGCCATTCCTCTATTGAGAAAGAAGCGTACGCAATCGTAGAAGCTCTGAGAAAATTGAGATATGACGTGGGCGTTGGTGTCCACAACAACATGGATTCACCAAAAATCGCTCATGCGTAAGTAATCTGCTCCTGGCGCGAGAAAGTTGGTGTGCTTTGACTGATCGTGGTCAAGAGGTTGATGTCAATTTTATCAACTTTAGTAAGGCGTTTGACCGTGTGCCCCACCGCCGATTGCTCATCAAGCTGGAGGGTTTGGGTATTCAGGGTTGTCTACTTAAATGGATCGAGGCATTCATCTCAGGGCGGTCAAACCGTGTAGAGGTGAATGGAGTTTTGTCTTCAGAGATGATAGTAGGCTCCGGAGTGCCGCAGGGATCTGTCCTTGGCCCATTGTTATTCAAAGTTTTCGTGAATGATATTCCGGAAACGGTAGCGATCGATTGTCTTTTATTCGCGGATGATCTGAAACTGTGGGCCTCTGTCAGTTCCTGCGATGGCCACAAGCAACTGCAACAAGCAGTTGATGACTTAGTCAGTTGGACACATCGCTGGTCACTGCCTATCAATGAGGACAAGACAGTGGTCATGCGCATAAACTCCGATGACTCTGGTGGTGAATACTTTATTGGAGGTAAGCCTATTAGAGCGGTGACGGTCGAAAAAGACTTAGGGATTCTGGTTATGGATTCCTTGAAGTCGAAGGCTGACACTTGTCGGAGAATAGGCAGCGCTACCAGGATGCTCTGGGCGATTCGGCGTTCCTTTGCGTCCATTACCCCGCAAATGTTCCAGACCCTTTTCTCTGTGTACATTCGTCCTCTGTTGGAATATGGGCTACCTGTTGCATTTCCTCAGTCCAAAGGCGAATGCGACTCCTTGGAGAGGGTACAAAGGAGGGGCAAAGATGGTTTGTGGAATGCGCCAACTCGCGTACGAGGATAGGAGCTTGCTGAAACTCTACCCCCTCGAACTTCGAAGGGAAAGATATGACGTGCTCCTGACACGCCGTATTCTTCTCCGTTAATATGGAGACGAGTTCCTCCAATACTTCCGATTAGTAGGTGAGTCGAGGACTCGTGGACATGACTTTAAGTTGCAGAAGCCTAGAAGGCTGAAGCTGAGTAATGCGAGCACGCTAACCACGCAGGTGGTGAACACTTGGAACTCTCTAACGAAAGGGCTTCTGTCTCTACCATCTGAACATTAATTGCGCGGTACGTTCAACTTGGTTGTATTTTCCACGCTCTGCTAAAAAATTATTAAGCATTTTCGCTATTCTGTGAAATACTGTAAAATAGACTAACTATTTTACTACCTTATAAAAAGCAAATCGTCTATTATATTTCGTGCTGATTAATTACGCTTGTGATTAAATCAGTCTATAATCTTGCTGGTACATTATCGTTTCTTTATCTCTCGCCGTACGATGAGCACAGTTAATGCTTGCCTCAACGGCAATTGCTGCAAAAAGTGGCCAGGGGCATTGAGTGCACAGCGTGCACGCGCTGGGCTCACCCTAGCTGCTCTGGCATACATGAATCTCACTATGGGATTTATGCAAAGTACCGCTGGTTACAGTGGTATTGCAGCTCCTGCCATAAGGCTGCCAGTGACGCTGCTTTTGTTATTGTAAAGCCTCAAAATAGTGAAATTTCGCCTAGCACGTCTAACGTCGTACCCACTCAAACCTATGCATCTGTTTTGAGCGCAAACCTGAGCCCGGGGACAACTGCAGTCAAGGCGGAAGTTGACAAAGTTAACCAGTTACACCATCCTCCCAAGGAGGCCAATGTACGGAGAACTTTGAAAAAACGTGCAAATAAAAAATCTAGATTAGCTGCAGCCGAGGGGAAAGTCGAACAGGTTAGCCAGGTAACCCGTCCACCCAGGCAAGCTGCCACTCCCAAGGTGGCCAATGTAGCTGGCACCTCCAAGAAGCGTACTAAGGCCAGTAAGGTTAGTACAGGAAAACGGCAACATTCAATTGCTGGCGGTTCGCCTATGCTGGAGCAAATTATTCAGGAATTAAATGGTTTGCGTCAGCAAATCAAATCACTGCACAGCAATTCCTCTGCTCTGAAATCTAGAACTAGAAATGTACTAAACAAGGTTTCAAGGCTCACTGAACCTGATCTTACTGTCTCCACCTGACGATGGCAAACAGCCTGAAACCGGTAGTGGTGTGTAAGGGATGGGGATGTGAGCAACACATTACTTTAGAAATGTACTAGTTTTAATCGAGCGGAACCATATATTAAGGAATCTAAGTCTCGCAGAGATCTTGATTGTAGGTGTATAAACGATCTTCTCCGAATGGTGGATATGAAGCCTTCTACTTCCACAGTGCGAATCCACCGAGTAGGAAGATGGAGGATGGGTAACTGCCCTCGACCAATCCTGGTTGAATTTAATTATCAGGCGGATCGGGATGCATTCCTGACTGGGGCTGAGTATATCGCACACTCAACGCTAGATAAACTTCAGGTGAAGCCCGACAACCCTCCGTCCCGGATTCGGCAAAATGATTCTGATTCCAATAGGAGAAACTTAGCAATGAGAACATCGGTCATTCTTAACCCGGATGCAGCGCAAAACGCTATTCAGTCACAGACGGGCATGGGCAACCTGACAGTATCTTAGCCCACGTGCAGTCTCTGACTGTACGGCACTTGGCCTGGATCAGGCTTGTTTTCATACCGAACAGCACTTTGCCACTAGTCTTGTTGTCCGGCCCAGATGACGTTGATTGCCTTAGCGCAATTGACGATGGCACCCGAGACGATGACTCCAGTAGTTGCTTCTCTTCTATGGATGCGGTCTCAATTGTCAGGCAACGGTCCGTTACGTTAACGCAAGAGGCTGCCGAAACTGATGCTCCTGCTCTAAGTAGCACGCCAAAAAACGTGCAGCTCCTTCGGGTGCTTCGACCGAGGGCCAAACAGGACTAGTTTCAGAAGCACGAATAACCAGTGCCCAAGTATTGTATGCAAATGTATGCAGCATCAGAAATAAGTGGGCTGAACTTTCTCTCTGTGTGGCTCAGTTACACCCAACGGTTATTGCGCTTTCTGAGACCTGGCTGTCTGCGATTGATGAGGTGCCGGTAAACATCAGTGAACAGTATCTCGTCATAAGATGCGATAGGCCGGGCGATAGGAGAGTCGGTGGCGTTGCACTGCTCTTGGAGTATGGTTTGCACAACATGGGTACAGGGATATCTCTAGCCATTGAAAACGTCCAAGTTGTTACGAGTATCCTGACTTGCTACAAGTCATCGCTCGCAATTGCTTGTGTCTACGTCACTCCCAGTGCATCCATACAGGAGTTTACACAGCTTATTGCGACACTCGACGGTTTGTTTCACTCAGCTCACAGTGTACTTATCTTGGGTGATTTCAACCTCCCAGACATAGATTGGCCTGTCCCCACTGGTCTAGTCACCCAGCAATCTGACACCTTTCTCGAATGGCTCCATAATCATGCGCTGCACCAGCATGTCAATGATCCTACAAGGTTTCGCCATGGATGCACACCATCCACTCTTGACTTGGTATTGTCGTCTCAGCTAGAAGCCATTAGTCATTTAAAGTACCTACCGCCGCTCGGCAAAATTGATCACGTAATGATAAGCTTCGAAGCGATATTGCGTTTTCGCAAACCTTTCTCTCGTCCTAGACGCAATTTTAGGCGTGTAGACTGTGGTTTACTCTTGCAGACTTCAAAATCTTCCCTTCAGTTATCTAGCGATTCAAATGTAAATGAAAACTGGGATAGAATTTCTAAGTATATAAACGAGTTACAAGACAAGCACTCTCTGACTGTACGGCACTTTGCCTGGACCAGGCTTGTGCATTCATTCATTGGGTGTACTGGTTAGGGTTGACTTCAAATGGGAGGACCAATGTGCCGCTGCGGCTCAGCGTGCACGCAAGGTACTTTTTCGGCTGAAATCAGTGCTATCGAGCAGAAGACCCGATGTATTCCTGCCACTGTACAAGGCATTAGTTCGGCCGCATCTTGAATACTGTGTTCAGGCGTGGTGTCCTCATTACAGAAAGGACATCCTTCGACTTGAAAGCGTACAGCGCCTCGCAACTCGCATGATTGAAGGTCAGCGAGGGAAACCGTACGCTGTGCCTAATGTCTCTCGATCTTTTTTCCCTTAGGCGCCGTCGTTTAAGAGGTGACTTAATAGAAACCTTTGAGATCTTGAAGGGTTTGAGTGGCGTGCAAATGAACGACTTCTTTACCTTAAGCCCCGAGCTGGGCAACTAGGGCCACTCACTTAAAATTGCTAAGAAACGATGTCGGCTAGACTCCAGGAAACACTTTTTCAGCCTTAGGGTTGTTAACTTCTGGAACATTCTTCCAGAAAAACTTATATCCTGCAGTACCGTGTCTAGTTTTAAGCAGGGGTTGGACCATAATTGCTTTACAAGCTTAGGTTTTTCATCTTTTAGCGTTATCCCGTAAATAAAGTGAGGGATAGAGTTCTCTGTGTTTTTTTATTTTTATTATACACAATGCTACTTCAGCTAACTTCTCACCGTGCTGGTGAAGAGAAACTGCTTTTTCTTTTTCCAGCATTGGCT
>JACCGJ010008610.1:0-29392 GCA_013407085.1 Atriophallophorus winterbourni | reverse complement strand
CGGAAAATAACACGGGAAGCAGCAGATACAGGTTAAAAGCTATGGCTCGACTGGCGCAGAGCTAAGCGCCTGGGGCTGCGTTCGACGGTGGGAAAGACTTCCAGGTCTCATTGGACGGCTACCGCCCGCCTCAAGCTGGGCAGCCTCCAGTCAATAAGGTGCCGTCTCGCCACGGTCTGCTATCCTCATTGGGTGCATGGGGATTAGGAATCAACCGACAAGCAGACTGTATTTTTCCGCACCAGCGAATCGAAATACCAAACAACAAATGTCAGTTCTGAAACTTGGAACCTGTAACGTCCGGTCCATGCTTACAGGATTTCATGACGACGTCTCGAATATCAGAGGCGTTAGAAAGTCCGCCGTGATTAACAACGAGCTAAAGAGGCTGAATGTCGACGTGGCTGCCCTACAAGAGACGCGCTTACCAGACACTGGTAAGCTAACAGAAAGTGATTACACATTCTTTTGGAAATAAAGAGGTTCCGATGAGCCTCGACTGCATGAAGTTGGGTTTGCCGTGCGAAACGATATATTGAAAGCAACAGAAGCGAGCAGCAGCGGGAGCGAACGGATTTGGACTTCAAATCTGAGGTGCATTACTGGTACCATTACGTTGGTCAACGTTTATGCACCGACGCTCTCTGCTACGCCTGCTGAAAAAGACGCTTTTTAGCATAACCTCACAGCCGTCCTGAAAAACGTACCACAGAAAAACTGTGTAGTGGTATTGGGTGATTTCAATGCCAGAGTTAGTGCAGATTACGAGTCTTTGGCTAAACTGTCTCGGAAGGTTCGGTGTAGGTAAAACCAATGAAAATGGGCAACGCCTTTTAGAATTGTGCACACAGTTCAATCTTTGTGTCAGTAACACTTTCTTTCAAACAAAACCACAACATAAAGTCTCTTGGAAACATCCTCGCTCTAAGCATTGGCATCAGCTTGATCTTATTCTTGTTAAGCGAACTAATATAGGAAGCGTGCTCCTCACCAGATCATATCAAAGCGCAGACTGCGACACTGATCATTCACTGGTCTGTGCAAAACTGAAGCTTCTCCGCACGAGATTTCACCTCACCAAATTGTCTGCTAAGCCTAGGATAGACGTCACTCGCATGTGCGAACCTAATCTAACTGCGAAATTCGCAAACGCCTTCACAGACGAGTTCAACAAGACAACCCCACTTGAATCTGCTTCAGAATACTGGGAATTGATAAAAACTGCATATGCCGAGTCGCACTTTCCACGTTCGGTCCGAAGAAAGCTCGAACGAGCGACTGGTTCGAAGCAAACGCTTCTGAGATGACTGCCGTGCTGGATGAGAAACGCTCAGCGTTCTTGAGGTTCAAAGGTATGCCAACAAATGAAAACTAACGTCTTCTAAAAGCAGCTAGAAAAAGGTCCAACAGACTGCAAGGCGATGTGCAAACGACTATTGGACTGAAGTTAGCCTCAATATCCAAAAAGCTGCGGATACCGGAAATTTTCACGGTACGTATGATGGGATCAAGAGAGCCATTGGTCCAAACAAACTTGAAACGGTTCTCATTAAGTCTGTATCTGGTAAGCTGATTGTCGACAAAACTCAACAGATGGAAACATGGGTAGAGCACTTCTCCTCTCTCTACTCTAGGGACAGTACGTTTCTACCGCGTGCACTTGAAAATGTCGAACGT
The DNA here is from genome assembly GCA_013407085.1 of Atriophallophorus winterbourni. NCBI lineage: Eukaryota > Metazoa > Platyhelminthes > Trematoda > Plagiorchiida > Microphallidae > Atriophallophorus > Atriophallophorus winterbourni. The sequence goes on along the minus strand of JACCGJ010008610.1, from coordinate 27,715 downwards.
TTGCCGACCATTAAACATCTAGATACCCCTCCTACTCTTGATGAGCTCAATAAGGCAATCGACCGCTTAGCGAATGGGAAGGCCCCTTGTGACGACGGAATTCCACCTGAGCTCATCAAATGCGGTAGAGCAGCATTATTAAAGCCTCTTCACCATTTGCTTCTTCAGTGCTTGCAGGAGGGGGTGTCCCACAAGAGATGCGAGACACAAAGATCATCACGCTATTTAAGAATAAGGGTGATAGAGGCGACTGCAACAATTACAGAGGAATCTTCCTTCTGAATGTATTTTGCAAATTGTTTGCTAAAGTCTTACAGATCCGGCTGCAAGTTTTAGCTGATAGAATTTACTCCGGATCGCAATATGGCTTCCGCAAAGGAAGATCAACCGTTGACATGATCTTCTCCCTTAGATAATTTCCAGAAAAGTGTCGGGAACAGCGTATGCCATTATACGCTGTTTTTATTGATTGAACTAAGGCATTCGACTACGTCAGCAGGGAGGGTATTTTCAAAATGCTTGATGTGATAGGCTGCCCCCCAAGGCTGCTCAGACTCGTTAATTTGTTCCACTCAGACATGAAAGACTCAGTCCATTTAACGGTAGCAGTTCAGAAACATTTGAAATTCGCCGAGGCGTCAAACAAGGGTGTGTTCTTGCTCCCACCTTGTTCGGCATTTTCGTTGCTATGCTTCTGAAGCACGCTTTTAGGACGAGAACAGAAGGCATTTACATACGCACGCGAAGTGATGGTAAGCTTTTCAACCTTAACCGGTTGAGAGCACAAAGTACGGGATGTGATAATCCGTGACCTGTTGTTTGCCGACGATGCAGCCTTTATTGCTCTTTCCCAAGAGAACCTACAGTCGCTAATGGACTGTTTTTCGTCGGCATGCAAAGACTGGCCTAACAATCAGCATGAGCAAGACCAAAGTCTTTGGTCAAGGGACTGTATCGCCACCAATCATCACTGTTGGAAACTGTCAGCTTGAACCAGTACATCATTTCACATATCTTGATTCAACCAATGCGGTTAACCTCTCGCTTGACACGGAGATTGATAAGCGGATTGGCAGAGCAGCTGTCATTCTGTCTCGATTGAACTCTCGTGTTTGGGGTAACCGCAAGCTGACTGTAAAGACAAAGATGATGGTATACAGCGCGTGCGTACTAAATGCTTTACTATACGGCAGTGAAACCTGGACCACCCACGCAAGACACGAACGGAAGCTGAATGCTTTCCATCTACGAAGCATCCGTCGTATCTTGAACATATCGTGGATGGACAGAGTGACTAACGCTGAAGTGCTTCCAAAAGCTGGTCTACAGAGCTTGTTCACCCTATTACGTCAGCGCCGCCTGCGGTGGCTTGGTCATGTCTATAGAATGGAAAATGGTCGTATTCCGAAAGATATACTGTATGGTGAGTTGCATCTAGGAAGTCGACCATTGGGCAGACCGCACTTGCGGTACAAAGACGTTTGCTAAAGAGATATGAAAGCTCTTGACATTGACCCTGCAAGCTGGGAAGAACGTGCTCTTGACCGCTCACTTTGGAGGCATTGTGTGAAGCGTCGTCTGCAAGACGGTGAAGAGCAAATACAGCTCTTGGCTGCTGAACGCAGATCACGCCGCCGGCGTGAAACTGATGCAATACAACAGAGATCTGACTATCGTTGCAAGCGCTGCGGGAGAGATTGTTCCTCCCGAATCGGACTGTTCAGTCATTCAGATAGCTGAAAAACATGAAATTCATGCGATGTGATGTACATCCATGGTCGACATCGATCGACGGAGGCCAACAACAACTCCCATGGTGGGAGTTCACCGTGTAGGGAGATGGATGATAGATAACCGACCTAGGCCAATCCTGGTAGAATTCAAATACCAAGCGGATCAATATGCGTTACTGTCTAAGGCTTACCACGTCGCAAAAACAACTCTAGCCAAACTTTAGGTTAAGCCCGACAACCCTCCCTCTCGAATTAGACAAAATGTTTCCGCTTCTAATATTAGAAACCTAGCTGTAAGATCATTTGCTATCCGTAAGCCAGACATAAATCGAAACGCCAGTCAATCCGTAACGATCATATTAAACAGCACATCACCACGAGTCTCGCTGTCAGGATTAGACGACGTTGACCGGCTTGGCACAAATAAAGATGGGAGCCAAGCAGGTGTATCTAGTTGTTGCCCCTCTTCGATGAATGCGGCCTCAATCCTCAAACAACTCCCCGTACCATCAATGCAAGAGGCTGTAGGACTAATACTCTTGCTTTAATTAGCACGCCAAAAACGTGCAGCTTTCTCGGGTGCTTCGACCTAGGGCCAAGGAGGATTAGTCTTAGAAGTACGCATAACCAGCGCTCCGGTGCTGTACGCTATTGTGTGCAGCATAAGGAATGAGTGGGCTGACGTCTCCCTTCTTGTGGCTGAGTTACACGCAAGGAGTATAGTGCTTTCTGAGACCTGGCTGTCCACACTTGATGATATACCAATAAACTTCAGTGAACAATATCTCGTCATAAAATGCGATAGACCTGGCGATAGGAGAGGCGGTGGTGTTGCACTCCTATTAGAGTATGGTTTGCACAACACGGGCATAGGTATATCCCTTTCTAGTAAAAACGTCCAAGTCGTTACGAGTATCCTGACTTGCTACAATTCAGCCCTCGCAACTGCTTATGTCTATACTACACCCCTTGCATCTCAGCAGGCGATTACACAACTGATTGAGACGCTTGACGGTTTGTTTCAATCAGCTCCCAGCGTACGCATCTCAGATGATTTCAACCTTTCTGACATAGATTTGGCCGTTTCTGTGGGTGTAGTCACCGAACAATCCGAAACGTTTCTCACATGGCTCCATAATCATGAGATGCATTAACATGTAAGTGATCATACGAGGTTTCGTAATTGCACTCCATCAACTCTCGACCAGGTATTGTCGTCCCAGCCCGTAGCTGTTAGACTTTTAAAATACCTACCACCGCTCAGCAAAAGCGATCATGTAGTGATAACCTTCTAAGCGGTATTGCGTTTTCACAAACCTATTGCGCGCTTCAGATGTAATTTTAGGCTTGAATACTAAGGTTTACTCCTACAGACTTCAAAATCGTCTCTTCAGTTGTCCAACAATTTCAATGTAAGTGGAAAGAGGGATAGAATTTGTAAGTATCTAAAATAGTTGCAAGACGAACACGCTTCGATGCAAGTCGTGAAAAGGCATCATTAACCACCCTAGTGGACTCCTCGAGTTCGTCAGTCTACCCGTAAACGAGATCGTTTATGGCGGCAATATAAGCTTTCTCTCACTTCTGGTTCTTTGATCCGCTATAAAACCGCTCGGAACGCTTGTGTTAAAATACAGCGTATGCTCAAACAAGACTTTGATTTATCCTTAGCTAGGGGTGCTAAATCCAAACCGAACAGTTTTTATAGTTACGCTCAATCAAAAGGCAAAACCAAGGAAAGTATTGGACATTTGAAACTGATGGACGGAAAAGTAGATGATACCCACCTGTCTAAGGCGACTGCATTCTTAAGGTTTTTTAGTGGCTTTCAGAGACGTGATAATTCTTTAAATGCTCCGTCTAGGTCGTTCAATATACTCGCTGGTGCTCCTGCACTAGATGAGTTGACTTTCTATGAAGCCGAGATGTATGAAGTACTTATTCATGTTCGCGTCAACAAACCTGAGGGACCAGATGGTATAAACTCAATTTTCCTGAAAAAATATTGCCCTAGTACTTACGGAACATTTGAGCAAGCTCACCGATTCATGCTTGAACCTGGGAGTGGTTCCTAGTGAGTAGAAAGAAGCCATAATAGTATCAACACACAAGGGTAGTTGCAGGTCAAATCTTGTTAACTATAGAACCGTCAGTCTGACTAGCATCGTCTCGAAAGTATTACAATAACTACTGCGTCACAAAACTGTCAGCATTTTTGTTGGTATTCTCTACTGAGTGTAACTCAACATGGATTGCTTAGGGGCAGATCCTGCCTTCTTAGTTTTTTTTTTCAATACTGCCACTAATCGAGTGTATAAAGGTAAGCCAGTCAAAGCCCTCGACCTAGACGTCACCAAGGCTTTTGATTCCGTAAATCACCGCCTTCAGGCCTACGGGGTAGTCTACTTGCTATGATAGTTGGGATTTTCAGAGTTCTGGTAGGATCTTCGCTGTCGAACCAAACCGAAATGATCAGTGGGATACCCCAAGGGTCGGTACTCGGTCCTCTTCTATTCCTGATTTTCATTGATGACCTGTCATCTGCATTGAAGTGCCCATGCTTCATTTTCGCGGATGATGTAGATTTCATCGGATAAATGGATGAAGATACCCTGATACACTACCTTAAGCGTGTCATAAACAGGACATACCAGTGGGACCTCCAAATGAACCTTAATAAGAGCAAACTCTTATCATCAATGGGTGATATGATTTCGGTTTAGGTGTCGGCAATTTCTCTCAGTGATAACGCCGCACAGTGTGTTAAGGATTTTGAGTACTGGTTAGAGCTGACTTCAAATGGGAGGACCAAGGTGCCGCTGCACTCAGCGTGCACGCAAAGTACATTTTCGTCTGAAATCAGTGCCATCGAGCAGAAGACCCGATGTATTCCTGTTACTTTACAAGGCATTAGTTCAGACGCATTTAGTATAATATGTCCAGGCGTGGTGCACAGTAATGAATTGAATTAAATGGAATGGAATAGTTAACCCAAGAATGGAAGTGAGAACAAACCACGCTCACAGGAATTACACAGTATGCATTGATCAATGTAACTTTAACAACGAGGATTTGAATTACAGAATTATTGATTATTATTGAATGTTATTCAAACAATCATCACATCCACCGCAGTTCCCAATCATCCTCAGATTTGTGTAATGTTGAATAGGTTTGATCCTCAGTCTTTCCGATCGTCTGACAGGTTCACTTGATTCGGTATTTTTGGAAGACAAAGTGTGTGACAATTTTGTTGTTTGTTCATCAGAAGCATGTCCAGTGACTGTAGGTTGAACTAATTGAATACACGGAGGTTCCAGCGAACCCGAAACGTCATCCACAGTTGACAACAATCGTCTCGCTTTTCCAATGGCAGTAATCGAAGGTGCCATTAAGGCTTTTCCTCTAGCGATTTTGAAAAGTACATTATCAGACGATCGTTAAGATGAGCTAGAAGGCAGTGCTGAATTCGCTTGATAAGATGAGTTCGGTGATTTATTTGAAATAGTATCTGATGAATTATGAAGTTTGCTAACTTTAAGGCCACTTTCTTGGTAATGAAAACTAGTTTTTTCGTTTGAATCAATGATACGGACGGATGTGGACATGTTAACAGCAGTAGCGCTTGAGTCGGTTGATAGGAAAGTCAAATTTACATCATCAAACAAAAGAGCTTTAGCACGAGCAATGGCACTGTTAGAAATCGGTCGAACTGTCTTTCCAGGTGCAGTTTGAAAATCCACAGCAACGGGAGCAATCTCCATACTATGATAGGATATATAAAAGTTAACGTTTCGTTTTTAAACAAGCGGTATAGTTAAGGTATCATCATCGTTTGTCTGCATTAGAGCCTCGGCTTTTCCGACAGGTTCTCGGAGTCCATATGGAATAAGGCGGCGTTTGAGAAACACAGGGTTTCCTTCTACGTCGAGAGAAATTGGATGAATTCGCATTCCACCAGTTGCTTGCGAACATTTAATTATGAGATTCTTCAATTCTGAAGTGTCTTCAGACAATGTCAATGAATATACAGTCAGCAGTATTGTTTTCATCTCGTATGGAGATCATACACGATCCAACGACAGGAATAGAATGTCCAGTGATGCCTTAAATTGTGAGGCTAGTAGGTTAGATTTTCGCATGATGATCAAACTGTATTAGATCTCTCCGGGTAATAAGCGATTCAACGCTACCCGTCTAAGGGTGCGCCACTAGTAACACAAGAAATGGTTTTACGAATATGGCTAGAATTGCAAGATGTCACGGCCAACGATAATGATTTAAATTTATCATTAACATCGCTAACCTGAGCATTTTTCGAATCGGTCCAATACGTTTTCGGAGTTTGACAAACAGATTGAATATGACCATTTTTCCGCACTTGTGACATCTGGCTTGACGGAATCGGCAAGTGTAACGTGAGTGCAGTCTGCTGCATGACGCACATTTCCGAATTTTGATTGAATTGGAATTGCTATCAGCAACGCGACGATAATTCGGTTGATATTTGAGCTGTTGACCTGCTATAGCATTATTCGCTCTTTCACGTTTATTTGTGTTAAACATGACAGAACTTTCTGCTGGCGACAAATCTGTCGTTGCCACACGCGCATCTTGATACTGTTCATAATGAGCTCAAACATCTTTGAAATAAGGTTTTTGGCAGTTTCAATAGCTTATTTTGCAAAACACTGTCATTTATTCCAGCAATTAGGCGATCTTTCAATTGCATTTCTAACAAGTCACCGAAGTCGCATTTCGCGGCCTGAATTAACAATTGTAGAATAAAATAGCGAATTCCTTATTGGGCTGACGCACCATTGAATGAAATTTTGCACGTTCAGTTGCTTCAAAATGTACAGACTTTACATGCTGCAATGAAGGCGTCTTCAGCGTTTCGTATGGAAGAGAAATAGGAGAATCCGGATAGGCGAAACTCTTGATTAACGTATATGCAGAGTTTCCGACTGCATTTGGAAAATGAACATACTTTTCATCATTTTCAGCTTTCGGCCGTGTGATACACCAAATTTCGGAACGTTTAAAATAGACTTCAATTTCTCGGGCATTTGCATTTATTTCGAGAGGTTCAAAATTGAATTCGCCATGAAGAATTGCTGTTCGCGACGCCAAATGTGATGTATTGAATTGTATTGAATTGAATAATCAACCCAAGAATGGAAGTGAGAACAAACCACGCTCACTCAAATTACACAGTATGTATTGATTAATATAATGTAATGTAATGCACATCACTTGCACTTACTACAAGAAGGACATCGTTTTAACTTGAACTTGAACTTGATCAGCTCACTTTCAAGGTTGCAAAAATTCGAACGTATAGCAACAAACTTATTGCTTGATATGGATTCTAGTGACCGCGAAATGATGGTATATTTTTGTTATATAATTGAAAGTTCACCATATTTTACCATTTAATCGAGGGTTTTCCACATCATGCATTATCTCTGGCACAAGAAGCAATGAAATCTCACCCGAATGTCCTATATTTTAAATTCTTATCGGCGATAGCGTTAGCTAGTGAAGGTATTTTTAATAATTTATATTTCCAGATCAAACACAAAATGCTGTTTCACGGTTCGATGAATTTAGAGATGCTGGGGAATACAGCCTTGCAGCAACAGTAGCATTGACACAGCTGCACAAAAAGCTTTCTGTTAAAGGTGCTCCGTGGTTTGAATCATTGTTTTTTTAGATCAATCTATTTACAAAGAATTGGAGTCGAAGACACGCGAAATGAGAAAGCATGCTTCCAGTCAGGTTTGCCTGATTTTTTCTAAATTTTAGGAACTTTACTTGGCCTCCATGGTTTTATTTCATTTTGGACGCCTTGAAAAAGCACGGGAATATGTTGAAAGATCACTCAAATCAAATCTTCTTTTTACTGAAGTATCTCATTAATTTGTGATATTCCAGGCATTACATTTAAATGGATGGATAGATATGTGTTCGAATGACGAACTCCTACAGAAAAAGGCTATAAAGTTTTTTGACTCTGTACCGAGGTACTGTGATAGAATTTTTATTTTGTAGCGATGAAAATGATATGACTCTTGAAAGTATGATGGGTAAATGTAGATTTCTTCGACTTCAAAATTCATTTAATTCGTCCAATGAACTTTTGAACAGAGTTATTGCAAAATATCCCAAATTTTACCCTGCTTATGCCGAAAAACTGTTATGTTTACTATGTTTAGGAGACTGGGATCAAGCTATTGATACCGCAAATAGGTTTGTAATATTCAACCATCATGCATTATTCTAACAGATGTTTCTTGTATTTTTCAAAATGTATAGTTCCAATGAAAATTTTTGTTCTGCATTGTCTATTACAAAGAGGCGATTATGCTGAGGTATATGCCTTAGATTTATTCTCTGTTATAAGGCACGCAATCATTTGGAGAAACTTCAAGATTCACTAACCAAAATGGAACCACATAATTCGAAGCAATATCATGAAGTTGCCAACATGTTTCATAACATGGTACGTTTGAACAGCAAGAAATTTTCATCCATAATTCTATATTAAGCCTAAGTACTTCGCAATCTTGTTCAAAGATAATGTTTTGAATTATATTTAGTCTGAACAACATATCAGGATTATTATAGAAATAATTATTTTTACTTAGCAGCACATTAATGGAAATAAAATAGGATATTTGAATGTTCAAGAAAAGATGTTTTTCTGGAAAATAATGTTTGTCATTATTGAAAACGAACCAAACATCGATTTAGTATTTCATTACGCTTACCTCATAATTTCTATTAAGTGTGACTAAATTCTCACATTTGGCGATATATCAGTAAAGTTGGTCAGATTATCTTATATCTTGAACATTCGTCAAAGAATGCTGAATATGCGATGATGATTCAGTATTTTGAAAAGAATTTTATGTAATACCTGTTTCTATCATTGAGAAACCTGTAAACAAAACAGACTTTTCATAATGCCTAAAATGCGGTTATGAATATACAGCAATGTATTAGTATATATTTGAGATCCATCGGTAATTCCTAGTTACGAAAAGAAAGTTTGCAACAAATGGGTTGAAACAAATTTTGTCACGTTTTGCTTCTGAAACTGAAGTTTCGTCAGACCAAAAGTGTAAGTACAAAAAGAGAACTGATATAAATAGCATTTACTGACCAATCCCAAGCTATTTAAGATAGACCGGCGAGATCAATATAAATTGATACACCCATTGCAAGCTGTTTGCAGATGCGACCATGGTCCGCTGACTGAAAAGCTTGCTTGCGTAATTTGTGTACATGTTTGAGGTCATGCACTTTCGTTTTTACTGGCTTCAAAAGCAGAAGCTAGATTTTGAAGCTATTTGCCGCATTCAACCTTTTGATTAAACTCGTACTAGATTTTGTTGTTTTAACTGCCTCAACACGAAGTGTTTCCTTATAATGTTTCACACATCGCCTTATCACTTCCATGCTAGCAGGTTAGAACGAGTTTTGCTGAAGCTGAGCATCGGATAATTGATTGATATTCACTGGAATTGAGGGTTAATTTTTAATTCGTTCATCTTAGTACTAACTTCCCAAGACGTTTGCCTAATATAAACACCAGGACATACCTTTTACTTGATATTATAAGCAGTTTGCTGCGCAAACTGGATTTGTTTCATCCCTGCGATGCTATAATAGGAAGCAAAGCGTTCTGTATCTCTTATAAGTTATTGTTTTGGAGGAGCTTTTGACACGATATTAAAGCAGTAGCTAGCTAAACGTTTCAATTTTTTGATTATGAGTAATCTATTTGCTTAACTTGACAAATAACTTCTTGATTAGCTCGTTTTTTATTCGTAGTATCGCCGCTGAGATGCTTAAACATGTAGAACAGAGATTTCACTACTGCCTCAGATAACCATTCTAGGATGCGCAGAGGTGCACTTCAAAACTACGTCATTGACGATTTGCTTACGATAAACCATGGTTATCGCCTTGATGCTGTCTTTCGATGTAAGAAAATATAAAAACAATTGCGTTTACAGATCAAAGTTCTTGCGGTAACTGGAAAATGATTCTACTCTGTGGCGCATGGTGATAATACATGTATCATTGTCGTAGACTTATCATATATTTGGTTCTAAAGCTCCATGTTTTGAGATTTCTGTTCTAAATTCTCTATGTACATATTTGCTAGCAAAACTCTCCTATTCCTCGTAAATCTGCCCCTTGAATGAAAAAGTGCTTTATATTTGGAACAATTGTTACACCACTAATGATTAATCGTAGACTCAATCTTTTACGATTATTCAAGGTTGTATCTAAGTTGAGTGTCTCTCTAATTAATTGTATATCTCTGGTTGTGATAATATTTATAAAAAGGCGCTCACGTCAAAGTCAACCATCATATAGTCTAACTTAATTGTTATTTCACTTATTCGAAAAACATAAACAAGAGTGATCGTAATGGAAGAATTCGTGTTAGAAACCAGTAGTTTCGACAACTGGGAGAGTTTCTTAGCTATTTCGCGTGTTAGCTATTCAATGCAATTTACGTATGACCTTGAAGGAATGCCACCCTATGTAACTTCGGAACTCCATAGAACCTATGCAGATTGTATGTAGAGCGTGGCGAGCGTTTTAGCCCTTATTAGACAAATTTGGTGAGTATAAACGTTTCGAGATAGGTCATAATTGATTGTTTTATCATATGTTGAATATAAATAATCTCTCTCATTCACCTACTGGATATCGTTCTATCACTGCACATAGATTGCGTCAATTTTGAAATGTTTTGAAAAGGAAATTAACGAATATTCTTTTCCAGTGTGGTCGTGAAAATACTATTCTCGAGAGGTTATTGAAGTTCGCTGAAAAGTCACAGTCCATCTCGCCAGATGAACCCAGCTATTCTCTTATTAATGGAAAAATACTTTTCCTCTTGGACCAATACGCAAATGCTTATAAGAACTTTCAGCAAAGTTTAAATTCTACTGAAACAAGTATAGAGGGGCTTTTGGGTGCGTTCATTTTTTGATTAATGTTCATGCAATCGCATAATGTTATTTCAATTCACCAGACTTTCGAGTCGTTAACCCGCAGTTTCGATAGCATATGATTACCCAAGATTCCGTATTCAAAATATACGGAACTCCGTTTAACACCCAATTAATATAATTACTATTGATTGGGAAGTTTCCATTTCTATCCTCAAAAATCGTTGCAAATGAATTTTCTGACGTTTGCTTCTGTGTATGTATTTAATGCTTATAAAATATTCATCGTTGTATATGCCAACATAAACAAGTACATGATGTTATGTGGTGTGTACGAAAGGTTTTTTGCAGGTGTTTCTATTTTTGCACATATTACATTGAAATTCATGGAATATGTTCTTCATACGTCATATGTTCGAAGTTAATACAATAAGCTCTATGAAAATTTCGAAGAATGTGCTAATGATGATTGATCACAAAGCATTTAAAACGTTAGATGAGTCATCAGGAAATGTCACTCATAAAACGATGCTTGGTTGTAGTTGGACATACTTGTTAGCCGTAAACTGTTTGAAATCACAAACCAAGGTATAGGATGTGCCAATCCCTGACCTGAGCAGGTTTAGCTCTAGACTCCTGGACGCAGGTTACACCGACAGCGTGCAAATATCGCCGATCCATGGAGTACTGCCTATTGTTGTTAACATTATGAGAAATTCTTCCTGCCGAATCGGACCGTTTATGCATATTAAACTCATTGGAGTATGACATCCTCATAAGCCTGTGATGTACATCTATGGTCGATATCAGCCGAAGGAGGTCAACAAGAGCAACATTTATAGTCATCAATAAATGAATTTACTTGTGAAACGTTTGAGTCATCTAAAGCTGGAAGATTTTAATGAATTTGAGCATTTCGTTTTCTCGAGATCATTATTCTCTTCCTGATGAATTTGTTTAGAATACCTCATTAAGTCATGTACAAAGTGAATAAATTGTTGTGCTAACCATCATAACAACTTTCAGGTATTGTACGCTGTCTAATGGCTCAAGATAAACTGAGAGAAGCTGCCTCACAGTTGGAATTCCTTCATGAGATACAGCAAACCGTGGGAAAGTCACCCGTGAGTTCCATGATATTCGATCGTTATTAGTCACATCATACAAAAATCTCGTCTGAACAAAAAGAGTACTCGGTTAAATAATACGAGTAGGGAATTCGAAACACGTGAAATCGTTCAATATTGATTATTAAATTACTTTTTACTTACATGTTTGTTCATATAAAATGTTTCCGAAAAATCATTTGGCCCACATGGCTAACCTCAGATTGTTATATATCTTTTGCGCGTAACCAATTATCATCATGGTATAACTAATTCAGAAATACTAGTGTTGTGTAATGGAATCAACATTTTCTTCCGTAGAGTTTTTCCTTGTACGATACGATGTTGGAAGAGATGCCTAAAGCCCATTTCATTTCAGTACAAGCCGCATTTGAACGCCAGATTGGATAAGGGTTTACGTCTCGAGTGCTTGCCATATAATTTTAGCAATGTTTAAATTTTCAATAATTACGAGCTTCAACGAAGGGAATTCCAGGCATTCTTTAAGTGAACTCAATCAACGTTCATTATATTACTTTTGTCACACGAGTAAAGCATTTACAATATATTTTCAGGATGTTCTGTTCCTATCCGCTGTGTTGACCAGAAGGCAAACTGGACCGACGTCGAAAAGTTTGAAACTGATCGATGAAGCCATGCAATTGCATTTGGAACATTTGCAGGTAGTTACTAGCTCTCACCTTATCAAAGCAGTCACGAAACTTGACGTTTTCGTTATCACCAGCAAACGAATTCGTCCATGCAGGGTGGAGATAAATTGCCTTAATAGCATGAATTACATTTAATTGTCACATTGGATTCAATTAAACAGTCTGAGTTCGAATCTAACTCGGTTGCAGATTTTTCAAAGTGTGTGTAATCAATTATATCCACGTGTAAAGAGGTACCAACAATCACCATCATCATCATCACGAATGCATTACAGCGGTAACAAGTTTCAAGTGCTCAAGTGCCCTGCAACCATAACATGATAACCATTTTAAAACGATAAGTTACTGAACGTATAGAAGATTAGGCATATGCGCACTAAAATGAAGTGCCTACAACTGGAATCAAACATGCATTCAAGCAAGTGTTGTGAACGAGTAGAGCGACATCATGATGACAACTTCCTTGCGGCTTTCACTTTCATGCATCACATCAAGTTTTCTTGCCGCTTCATTTGAGAACATACTCCTAAAAGATGTCTACAACATACTCGCCATGGAACACGATTCTGAGATATATCACTAAAGGTAGGAAGCCAATGCCAACCGCAGCTAGTTTAACAGTCAAAGACTTCATCTGCTTGAGCCAAGTCAGTCTGACTGCCGTTACAAAGACGCCATTCTGAGTTAGGAATGAAAAACAAAACCGTGTTAGAAAAAAGATGAGTTCCCATTCGCAATACGTGGCCTAACCATCGAAATCTATGCACGTTAACTTGTGCCAAGTAACTCTAGCGATGGTGTGGTGACAGCGATTATCGAAGACCTGCATACGTCATCTTTCTTTTTTCTTAGTGTCCACTTTTGACATCCATACAGTGAAACCACGCGAACGGTAGCCTTATAGACTCTGTCATTGAGCTTGAGAGACGCCTCTTTGAAAGCACAGATGACCCAAGTTATGTAAAGCTATCGTGGCTTTGGAACTGCGAGCTGAAATCTCTATATAACGACGCGTTACTAGTAATACTGCCTAAATAAGTACAACAATCTACAGTCACAATTTCCTCATTGTTGTGGAACAAAACGTCATGTGAATTGATAATATTACGTAGTCTCGTGGTAAGAAAGTGGATAACTTATTATATGTCCTATCTTTTTCCGAGTAAACAGTAAAAGTGCAATCAGAAAATATGCCTGACATGAAATCAATTGTAGTAAAACCTGTATGTAATTTGACACATGAATTTCTATCTATCATCCAACTTGTTGTTGAACATTTTTATCTCCGCAATCGATTGCTATGTTATTTGTGCATCGCATATCTCGGCAATCATGTTGTTCACGTTTAAACTGGTTTCACGAAATCTTTTTGGGCATATCACATTTCGGTGCTTAGAACAAGTGTGTGATTCGTGGGGGATTATTGGTAATAATATCCGTAATAACCCGTCAGTAAACAAACCAGTAAAGATCTATTGGAGAGTATAATGTGGTCCACCATTCTTGCATAAATTCTTAAGTTTTTCTTTCAGTGGAATTGAATGCTTCAAAACTCATTGTATTGTATCCATTTTCACCTCATTTGTATCTCCCAATCGAACTAGTTTTTTTGATCGTCACCCTAAACTAAGCACCACTGTGTCAAATTGATTTTGAGTAAGCCTTTATATCATTTCTCCATTCAGTTTAATTCTTTTCCATGCACCTGGCTATACACACCCTACCACCAGAAGTGAAATCCAACAGTGATCGGTATAACATGTAACATTTCAAACTAATTGTCTAGACAGATTGATACAACTTGCAATAACAATCGAATTGATTGACTGATTCACAAATATATGGTGCAGTCATGTGTATGATCTTTTTTCTAGAAACAACCACCTGGGATCAAATATTACACCCTACTCAATCCGGATTTTCTGTTACAATTGGTGGAAGAATATATGTTTTACATTCCCCAACATCCCATACTGACTTTCTCAAGTTCGAGCGCGACACAACCTCAACACACGTTTTACTTGAATCCGATACTCGCCAGGTGTTTCCAACTACTCGACAAGCTTACTTCCGAAGCTCCCGGACTACGTAATGCGTGGTATTACAAAGCAAAGGTTTTATATTTAAATCTCGATATGAATGCCGCTGTTGAAATTCTCAACCGTTCACTTGCATCCGACCCTACATTTATCGAAGGGCACATACTGTTGGTACAAGTGAGTAGCTAGTAGTGTCACTTTAACCTACAATATCATTGATAAACTAAATTCAAAGTATTAATAGGTTGCCTCAAATGTGCGCCGTAATTTTTTGTTGGATAGTGCCATGCAATTACACTAAATGTAATATTGTCATCGACATTTTCATGTCGTTTTCAGATACATCTTTATAAGGAGGATGTAGAAGCTGCAAATCATGCTCTTGAAGTGGGTTTGAGTAATAATTTCGCCATCCGTGAACATCCGCTGTACGAACTTGCTCAAGCGGAAATGCTGTTACTTTCCAACTCTGTCAAACAAGCTATTCCCATCCTTCGGAATGCGATTGACAAATTTTCGACCACAGCATCACCCGCTTCGTCAACCCGTCCCCAGCAGACGATCAAGAGAATTGAGCTCAACATTGCAGATCGCCTATCATTTTATATCAAATTGGCACAAGCTTATCAAATGATTGGACATTACGTAAGTGGTGCTGAATGTGTGTGCGAGAAATATAGACATATATTAGACAAGGGTTTGATAAAATGTTTGAACCCAAAAACGAAACTTTGCTATACAAAAGCAGTGTATCATATTAAGAACCGTATTTAAGAGTCACTCAGTTTGTCGAGTATTATTGCAGTAATTATTCTTATTTGTTTATTATTACAATTGCACGATAGTGTATGGTTCGATTTCGATCATAGATATATATTACATGCACTCGAAGGTTTTATATTTATTAAAGTATTATTATGATTCTGGTTTTGTAACAACTATCAATTGCAAAACGTTCATGACGAATTCAAATTTTATACTCATATTCTATGTTATTGTAAAGCTCTTTGCGTTTGTTCCATAACTCTTGAATCTAAAAAAATTCACGAAACTGTCCGTGATAAATAAAGTATAATGACTTGCACATGACGAAACCAGCGGACAATTTCGGCGAATCCTGATAATTTTGGTTCATACCCGCATCTGAAACTTTAAATCTTTGTCTGTACAGTGGAATATTTAATTCTCTTGGTTTTCATTCATCTGTACATGCTTGACTCACACTCACACTTGACTAGTCTGTGGCAATGAAGTGATCGGCATAGCTAGAAAACATGTTCCGATTTCGCCTTATAGCGATTACTTCGAACTGAATGTGCTTTTAAAACAGAGAAAGGACATTCTAGAAGATGGAATGAAAACGAACCGTAGAACCCACTAATCGGTTTTGAGTAAAGATTTAAATATTTTAATTACTCTCGGGCACATTAGCTAGGATCAATCAATAAATCTTGAATAGGAACCTTACTAGCAATATGAAACACACATCATTTGTAGGCTAACTTTCCCATGTTATACCATAAAATCCATCTTATTAATTACACGCTACTGTAATGAGAAACGTTTCAATATGCAAGCGGTTTGATTTTTGCGTTATCTCACCCCTCTAAGTCCTTCGAATATTCAAGCAAACTACAACAGCCGGTTGTGATTAGACTTTGGTGCTTCCGGCTAGCTTTATACTCGTGTTTAAACAACGGCCATCATTTTTCACAGTCCCTTGTACACCTTTCAAAATAACATCGTGCACTTTATTTTCATTAGCATGAAGCAGTTAAAGTATTACAAGACGCACAATTGCACTTTTCTGGAACCTCGGAATCTGGACGCGTAAACATCGCGTCAGCCGATTTGTCATTGGCCCAAGGTGACCACGAGGCGGCCCTCAATGCTTTACGTTCGATTCGGTCAGATCAAACATACTATGCATTGGCAAGACAAAAAATGGCCGATATCTTTCTGCACCACCGCAGAGAGCCCAACTTGTTTGCCTCATGTTATCGGTATGTCCTGTTGAGGATTGAAATGAAATTCGAAACAAAACAGTTTGGAAAAGTCTGTTAAACGGTTGTGTTAAATACCGTTTATTTCCTCAACGTTTGGGTTACAATTCATCTTGGTAAATTTCAGTTAAATATATCATGTTAATTTGCCCGGTGCACTTACAGGTGGATCGTTTCAGATCTTTTTATTTCTGATAAAAAGTGTGTCCCTCATAAATTCAATTCTACAGTGAAATGAATAAACAAACGAAGTCCGGTTTAGACATTTTCGTCCATCCACTGTTTATTTTCCGAATATGGAATTTCCTCATGCGAAATGCAGTAATGAGGATGCTTTTTGAATTTATTAACTAGCCACTATTTATTAACTGGAAGAATAATATTGGATATGGATTGTCTACTAAAACAAGGAGAAACACGCATAAATGTATCGGACCCAAATACACTGAATGTTTTGCGACAAGGTTTTGATGAAAATGTCATCTATCATGATGACGAAACGTACCAACGTTACAATATAATCTCAGCGAACACCAATCATTGAACATGGATGCACCTCTGAACTTATTCCAACGGGCTCATTCATGACAGAACAGCTTGGGAAGCATCTAAGTAGCTAATTATTAAGGAGCCAGCATTAGATTTATCGGACAGCATTAAGACGGATACATGTACCGAATGCATAACTGTCATACAACCTAGAAGAAACTAAAGTCATATAAGATGGGATTGGGCGGGAATGATGGTTACGAAATCTTTAGATGGGCAAACACGAAAAGATTTGCTTGCATTTCTAATCGAACATGTATTCAATCAAGTTTCGTGAACGAGTAATGCGACATCGACACGAGAGCTTCCTTGCGGTTTTAACTGTCATACATTAAAGCAAGCGGTCCTTGCCACTCTCCGTAAGAACATACAAGATTAAACAAACAATCCAAGAATATCCTTAATGCAAGACCGCCGCAAAACACGACTTCGAGACTTATCACGTAGGGCAACTAGCTACTGCGATATCTGATCGCGGAGACCTTGCCTACATGGAATCTGGCGAAGTTCCACAATTTTTGAGGGACTGAACTTATGCTGAGCTAATCTCAATTTGATTCGTTCAAGATGAAATTAAAGAGAAGCTTGCTGACACAGAGACTACTGTGAGCTCTTTGTGTAAAATCAACACCATTATTAATCTTTATGGGCCCTGCGATTCATATCAAAGCTAATTTACTAGACGATAAAACGTAGTGCTGTTACCTATCTTACAATTTATAAGCTCACATCAATGGTTGCTCTATACTCTGTGATCAAGCACATTATAATTTCATACATAATTTCGCTGTTTGGATCGCAACCTGTGAACATTTGTCTATCAGACCATGACTGGCAATAAGATTATAAGAGCTGACAGAATGAGCTCGAGAAAGCCCTTGTTGCAGTAAATACTGACTGAGCAGTGAAGTGAAGAAGTGAAATCAAAATTATATGTTCACTAACAGAGAAACATTCCATTTTAAAAACGTTTCGAAGTTTTACATTTGAAAGCATAATCGATAGACCAGCACATACTACTGGATGTCATAAACGCATCGATGAGTAACCACTTACAGCTCCATTGGAGCTTAGTAGCAGACCAAAACGAGCATGCAATCCCCGGGAGCAGCGAAAAGATTGCGGTTGAACGAATGTGACCGGTCTGCTAGAATTTGGTCTAAATGTCATCTAGTGCGAAATCGCCCACGGCTACAGTACCAGCTCGGCGAACACCAAATACTAATGAACTCTCGAGAATCTTCGATCAGAATAGCAACAGCTTCGTACAGTTTTGAAATTCTGCGAACGCTTCGGTAAATGAGCCGTTTAATCTTGTGTCAACTTATTACGGGGATACGCGCTAGACTAAATCAGAGTTGGACACACGGAACGGGTAATTTGCTTGGCCGCTAGTTCAGTTTGGTCAGTCGATGTTTGAACTTGCGTATTGACAGTTTAGCAATAAGTACGAAGCTGATTTACGATTTACTCTCGGTAAAACTACTTTATTGCACACATTTGTATGTCTACAGTACCACTTCATATATTGGTTTATTATATGCAGATGCAACATGTATTAGTACGACACTTAACGTATCTCATTGAGATGGCAACTTCTCTCAAGCTTTGATGTTTTTCGTTACTTTAAAGACAAATATCTAAAATAGCAGCAAGTATGATACTTAATTGTTTATTACCATAAATTTCGGTTGAATGTACTAGATTGATGAGTGTTCACGTCGCCCGCCCCAACACCTCACTACCGGGTGCACGCTGTTTGCAATAGATTTGTAAGCACATTAAGACAAATTCCCGTAGGCCCTGAAACAATGAAAGACCAGTAAACAGATGGTTCAGACTTTGACGTCGTTTTGGAACGAAATTGGCATCGCCGAACGTTGATGCCCGATTCATACATCGCCTAAACTGAAGTGTGATATACACACGGGCGATTCGGCCCTCTCAATTGCTGATTGTTTTCAGTGATTTGACTCAGCCATTGACTGTTGCTTGTATTAATGTTACACAACAATTGTTCAGTATATCTAACTTTTGTATCTTGATGAATTCGTGCTAAAACAATCCATCTATTTCCAGTGAACTTGCCGAAAATCTTGGTACACCAGAATCCAAACTACTCTTAGGAGACGCTTACATGCACATTCAGGAAACAGAGGATGCTTTGAAAATATACAAGTCGGTTCTTGATGACGATCCGGAAAACCCACAGCTTGCCGTCAAAATGGGTCAAGCACTAATTAGAACGCACAATTACGCAGAAGCGGTAGCTTACTATGAAGCAGCTGTCAAAGCAGGCCAACATTCAATCCGCTTAGAACTTGGCGAGTTGTTGGCTAGGCTGAAGGACTATGAACGCTCTGTCGAGATGCTAAAACCCTTGCTCTTTGGCAAAACAAATAGTTAGTGATTTTAAACATGTGTTAAAATGAATATTTCTACGAATAATCATATATTTATCATTCATTTGCAGACCAGCACCTTAATCTTAAAAATATGGGGCGTCAAACATTCACACAATGTCACTTCACTTGAAGAAATCTGCTGGCTCTGATAGACCAGATGACTTGATTTATTCATTCATTTTTAGATAATTATTACTGTCATTATAATGAAAGAAAACCTAGAAATCCTGTCGAACATTCAATCTTGGTTGTCATGTAATCCTTAAAATAGAATGCCCAACATACAAATAGGATTATGCTTACCAAGGTGTCCATGTCTTCGGGATTCTAAGCCCTCTGACATACGAACAACGGTCAAAGAGTGTAAATAATTAAACGACGTTAGCCAGACAGCTCACTTGCAGTTTTCATTGTCAATCGCCAATCAAGTGTTGATTTTCACATCAACTTTTCGAATATAGGTATAAAGTATATCACTCGCAAGCAGGTGGTGATGTCGTGTTATATATTAGGGTGATAGTGAAACCAGGTGAATCGAGATCAAATTATGTTTGTTGTCCTATCGTCTACAACGTTGATTGCACAGGCTCCGAGGGATCGCTGTTCATTCTAAAGGTGTTGGCACTCGAACGGTTCTCATGCCATTCTTCCGGAATTCGAATTATTGTGCGTTTGCTATTTTGTGGTCGTCGCTTTGTGTTCTTTTTTTACGCGCATCACCCCAAAGCTCGTAATTGGTACACATCGTTAGTGCACTTCACGCCTCTACACTATTCCACAACGCTGTGCAAGACTTTACAGACTCATTTGGAAGTAGCAATCTCTCCCACACCGTTTACCCAGAATTTTTTCCGATGTTTGTGTGATCGCCGTTCAGCAGCCAAATCCAGAGTAGGTTGGTATCCTATTTTTCTGTGGTTGGTAAACGAGTGACATCTACACGGTAAAAGTGGGAGTACGATTTCCACAGTGCACAGAGAATTGCTCGACTCATTTTGCATCCGTTTCGTCTATTAACGCGTTAACAGTTTTTAAATTTTTGAGAGTTGTTTTACACACAAATGGTCCGAAGGCTGTCTATAAAAGTCAACCGTTTGCCGTTTGTCCCGAATTCGATACTATTTTCAATTAAAGTATCCCTGAATCACGTGTGACATCATGTAGCTGATGGGGGGAGAGAAGTTGGAAATGATTGCGTCAGGTCATTTCAGGTCAACAAGTGGCATCTGGCACACATCTGGCCAATCATCACAGTTCCGTTTCATCGGTCATACATTAAGCACCCCGCGTTGCACGCACGCACATAGATTGCGTCTCCCTTCATCACTGAGGTCACTTAGTCCAACGCTAATCGCGTTCACCCATCCAATCCCACAACACAAGAGAAAAACCGATTGGTCCATGGCGTTTATTACGCACAAGGCAAATAACGAAACACGCTTATTTTATATAGGCAGAGCAACTAATCACAACACTGCTACTCAAACATGTCAGTCCCGGATGTCACTTCGAATTGAGCTGTCAGTCTATTTCGTGCCAACCGGTACACTTCAAGCCCTGGCCACGCAGGGCTCTTTTAACCGACATTGACGAATTGCATATCTTTCGATTTCGGCTGATGTTGTTCATCTTCTCGTACTTCCGAAGATGTTGTCACTCTAACCGTTTGAATGCATATATTCTGAAATCCGAAAAATTACATGTTCGCAACCGTCGCCTATGTTTTAGGCGCTTCTCGCTCCTGTGATGTGCCGGATGGTGGAGTTCTGCATATCATTCGTAAGCTTGTGATTAGCACGCATCGCTAATGTACTTCGCACCTCCACACTCATCTTTCCTGTGTGGCAAGGGCTTGAAGTGTACCTGTCGGCACGAAATCGACTGACAAATCAGATATAAGTGACCGCCAGGACAAACATGTTTGAGGATTAGTGTTGTGATTGTTTGCTTTGTCTATATAAAATAGGCGTGTGTTTCGCTATTGTCTTGTGCGTAACAAACGCCTTGGACCAATCGGCTTTTTTCTTGTGTTGTGGGATTCGATGGGTGAACGCGATTGGCGTTGAAATGGTTGACCTCAAGGATGAATCGAGACACAATCGATGTGAGTGCATGAGTGCCAAGCGGGGGGAGGGGGTAACGTGGTTTATGTTGAACGGATGACCCGAAAATCTGAGAATTGGCCCACTGTTTGCTGCCTGCCACTTGTTGACCTAAACTGCTCTGACGCAATCCTTTCCGACTTCACTCTACTCCACCCGCTGCAGTTGGCCAACGCGTGAAAAGGATAACTCGGTAATTTTGCTAATAGCATGCAAATAAATTTTTAGCTCTAGTGCAAAATTTCACGTAATGTAATGTTGGCTTTATGAAATGTAGGCAAAATGACCACAACCTTCGTCTTAAAACATGTGTTCAACGATGCTCTTTTAACTGAGCTTCGTCTTTTTTCGTGGCAATTGCTTACAAAATGTCTCAACTACCTCTTCCTAAAGAATTAGCTTGAACAACGTATTGTTACACATTTGATGAAGTATAAGAGAACATGCTAGTCTTTTTCCGGAATCATAACTTAATGGAACTTTTCAAATTTTATTAACGACCTAAACGAGAGATATCGAAAAACTATCTCATTGTTTTCACGTGCAGTTGTTGATATTTCACTTGAACGGAGGTTGCATCCTCATAATTGTTTTGCTTGTCACAGCTTTCGAAAATTTTAGTCCCAGTGAGATCCGACGCTTCTTAAACGTGCTATCCGATCTGTGTCGCGTGGGTCGGATTGACGGTATTGAACCCTTACATTTATTAAAACGGGTTGAGGAGTTGCAACTTCAACGTATAAATAATTGCCAGGCCTCTGCGAATAAACGCCAATTGGATGAACTTCGCCTAGTTATGGCAGAGTAAGTTATTTGTGTAAATAAAATCACTGAAACAATGAAAACTCGCTGTTAATTGATAATTACATTGTTCAAATTTTAAAGTCGTTTTGTAATACGACTCAGCTGGATGCGCGAAATTTGAATGAGCCAGATTTTCGTTCGAATCTTACGGCTCTCTTTGATCGCTCATGTTTAACCAGATACATCCAGCTGAATTAATCATCGTACCGGAGACAGCCCCGGGATGCGAGGGAATATCAATCCCTTATTCGTGATTCCGCCTTGGCGGAGCACGTTTTAGGTACGGGCCACAGCGTCGATCTAGACGATGTGGAAATATTCAGACGCGGTATTAAACCGTATAGCTAACGCCTGTGGAGGCGGTCGAAATTGCCTGACGGTCAATAAGGTGGATGGGGCAGAAATCTCCACCATCTGGAGCTCGGCACTGATGCGAAAGTAAATAGTTTTTATTCACTATATACCTACTAGTTAATTAGTTAGTTATGTACTTTTACGTATGTGGGCAGCTGTGTCAACTGACCTTGTGTTGTATAGACAGTGAACGAACTATCGGTTAATCTTGATAACCTTGACCGTGTTCACTTGTATCAGATTGATTTGGATACACACTGTGAGGAAAATGGATGACTGATCCCGGTCATTCCCACGAAACGTGACACACTGTAGGCGTACTATAGGCTGTTTGGCGGTAAGGTCAAAGAAGTGGTGGTGGGTTGACTACTACTTAATCATGTTTCCTGTCCTGACTATCACTCTTGGTCTGACGAAGCTTCTGTGTCAGAAGTGAAACGTTACCCCAAAACTGCTCTAACCGATTGCACTCAAATTTCTTTACATTATGAATACACGATCGGTCCCAAACACATTCCAATCGATTGCAATCATCGTACTTTTCAGCATATGTTTGGAATTGTCCACACTCAGTGAGACGACGGGCCATTCGGAACAGCCAAATGAAACATTGATGACGCTGACCGATGCCCCCATGGGTGATTGCATCTCGAAACCAAAGGCCGCTAGTAATTCACGTCCGGGACCGATTCACTGGTGTAAGGAAGCCATGAATCAAATCAGCAAAATAACCGGTAAATTTGAGATTGACTCACGGCGTCCAAACACTGCTGAGATTTTGAAAAATGTCACACTAACCGAAGTAGAAATAGCTGCCATAAGAACGGAGACGAAAATTTTGGCGAAAATGGCAGAAATTCATATGAATGCCGGAGAGTACGTTAAAAGTGAACAGGAAGCGCTGAAACTTGCGCAACTTCAAGTAAGACAAAGAAGGGTGGCTACTTTAATTGAGATTCCATAGATTATTTGCTCCTGGTACTAACCGTAATTAATGTATCCGCCATCAGTTTTATTTATTAGTATTATTTCTAAAGACAAAGATGATGGTATACAGCGCGTGCGTACTAAATGCTTTACTGTACGGCAGTGAAACCTGGACCACCCACGCAAGACACGAACGGAAGCTGAATGCTTTCCATCTACGAAGCATCCGTCGTATCTGAAATATATCGGATGGACAGTGACTAAATGCTGAAGCTTTCAAAAAGCTGTCTACAGAGCATGTTTACCCTATATACGAGCGCGCCCTGCGCGGGCTTTGTCATGTCTCTAGAGATGGAAAATGTCGTATTCCGAAAGATCTACTCTATGGTGAGTTGCAATTAGGAAGTCGACCATTGGGCAGACCGCACTTGCGGTACAAAGACGTTTGCAAAAGAGATATAAAAAGCTCTTGGCATTGACCCGGCGAGTTGGGAAGAACTTACTCTTGACTGCTCACATTGGAGGCACTGTGTAAAAGCGTCGTCTGCAAGCTGGGGAGGAGCAGATACAGCTCTTGGCTGCTGACGCAGATCACGCCACCGGCGTGCAACTGACGCAATACAACTGAGTTCTGACTTTCGTTGCCAGCGCTGCGGGAGAAATTGTTCCTTCCGAATCGGACTGTTTAGTCATTCAAAAAGCTGCAAAACTTGAACATTCACGTTATTGTGATGTACATCCATGGTCGACATCGACCGATGGAGGCCAACATATTATTTCTAATATCATTATTATTCTTTATTCTATTCCAGTGCAACGTCTCTCTGTCTATTTTGAGCTGCTTTTCATTGTAATGTAAAACATATTTTCTGGCCTTCCAATTGGTTCAGCTGTTTATTTACTGCTTTTGCTAATCTAGTAGAAGTTGACACGGTGGAGAAAGGGGAACAGCGACGAACTTTTAACACAAACGCTGAGTTAGGTTGACAAAACAACGTTTAGGCAATCGTCCACAAAGTGAGCCTGTGTAAACAGTATTGTCTATCAGCTGAACAACAACAGCTGTTTTGGGGTAGTTTATCATCACAATCATGAGTAAACGACAGCATTGTTTGTACTCATCATACCAAAACTATTTCCTTCATGTTCGTTTTTGTTTTCATAAACTGCACGGAAACTGCCGACTTTTTCATTACTGACAAAAAACACGAATCTTCCCTTGAAGTCTACAACGGAAATGTTAACAATTACGATTGTTCAGTCTCGATAATGTACGGCATAAAAGCATTCACCGATCGAGGGTGCCAACGAATCTTGATAATAGCTTCTATACTCTTCACTAGCAATGGACTTGGTGTTGAATTGTTCTTAAAAGGCTATCGAAATTTATTTTTCCACACCCCACTCCGAGATATATGTGATATGGGATTGTTTATTATTGCTATCATCTTCATGTATGTTTTTCTAGTATCGGCCAGTTAATCACGTTGATAAATGCCACCTTTAAAATTCTAAAATGTAGTACACATATTTCAGCAACCACACAAAACTTTTTGTTCGAGGCCTTATATTTGAATGTTCCTCCAAATCTGTATATCATTAGTATTCTACTCGGTTAAGAGTACCGTGTAGCAGACCAGTGTCTCTACACATTTATTATTGTACACTTCTATTTATTCCATCTTCCACTAACACGTGATTCAAAAGTCTGTCAGCATCACGTGTATATTGATTGACCTTCGCTGCTCGGCCAGTGACGTCGACCAGTTTCAAAAAAATCAAATGGTGCGAAGCAACTAACAACGGGATATCAAAGACAATAACATCAACAGGCAGCAAACAACAGTACTGCCCATTTCTCTATTCCATTTTTTTCTTTTTCCTCCGAACTTGATTGTACTAAACAACGCCGTCACTTCAGAAAAGATAAGATTGGGAATACGAGCGTTGTTCTGTGAGCCAAGACGAGGGTGAGTCAAAAGACAGTCGTCGCTAGAACGCAGTAGTCAGAAAACACCACTAGGGCATAACCAACACCGCTGTTACTGATACACTTTGCTGTAGAGATAATGGAGAGAAAGCGATGTGACATGATGTGGCTAAAAAGACGGTGCTTGATATTTATACAAAAGTTTGAATTTGATCACAGGAAGCCAGTAACGTTGACTTCAATGAATTTGGCTTCAAGCTAACTTGCACAAACTCCCATGGCTTCGCCATATGCCTCAGGTTCCAACCAATCACTTCCCTAGTACGGTTCTGTGCTGAACGATGAACAACGCTGGAGTCTGTCTGTCTAAGTAAGTTGAGAGTATGTTGGCCCACATGCGGCAATTGACCTGGATCTAGGCTGAATATTGGACATTACATACACGAGGCAGTCTTGCGGAATATTTTTTGAAATGTTAAAAAGTTATGATGGCGCATAGTGGCGAGCATCCAAAGGAATCATTCGTGCTGAGGTCTGGTATTTGATTTATTTTCGCAGCTTTACCACCGACACATTTCGGAGTCATAAGTGTGTAGATAAACGTCCAAAACAATCACACCTCGAAAATATAATTCCGCATTCTGTGTCCATCTTTACTAGGACGAGATCGAATTCCGGTTGACCGGTGGTGAATCCGTCTCGACCACTGCAAGAAACGCGACACACGAAGTGGCCACTGTTGCGAAAAAGCACTCAGAACAGGAATCAACCAATGCTTTACAGACTGGTGTTGTTCCAGCTTCTAGAATTTTGGCTAACATTGCATATCGCAAAGGTGAATTTGAAACTGCAACGAAGCATTTGGAAAATGTTCTAAGAAGATCTCCATGTAAGCACTACCGTAAACTGTTCAAGCGTTCATTCACAATTAAATCATCTTTCAAATCAACCCGGTCGATAAATATCTCGATAGAATAACCTCTCAAACTTGTGAGTTATTGTTACATATTGACCTTGGTGCGTCCGTAATTTTCCAACTTTCTTAATCCTCAAACATCATCTAATATCCGAATTAAAGTGCTTTGTGCGATCACTTCGTTCCGTTACGTTGTCAGAGAGCTTTTAATCCTCATAAAAGGGCGTACAAGCTGGGATTGAAGAAGTACATTCCGCTAAATTTTTAAAATATAGTGACGAATCATCCAGCTCAACTATATTGTTGTGTGAATAGTGCCAATAACAAATTACTTGTTTTATGAAATATCGCTCAACCTCTTCGTATCTATTACGGAATCCCCCTGGTTTGTATTGAGAAACTATGTAAACACCATCTATTTTGTGTCTTTTTTAAATAAATACTATTTATTTTGTATCTTTTTTGATTTGCTTCTTTTGCTATGTTCACAAAGCGGATTACGAAACGCTGGAAATGTTCATTGATGCCTCACGTAGAGCTGGATCTACGTCGCGTGCTTTTGAAATGCTCGAAAACGCCCGAGCAATAGATCCGCGCGGAAACTTATCTGCGGGATACAACTTTTGCAAAGGACTTTGTCATTAGTGAGTTGTGATTCAGTAATCCGTTTCTATTTTGCTATTTAACAGTGTTTGTTGTGACATAAATGTCACTATCGTGTTTGGTCTTGAACCTCACTTGCAGTTTCTCCGAAGAATATGTGCCTGCTTTGAAGTTGCTCAACCGTGCCAGGACAGATCGTGATTACACTGAAAAATCTGTATACAAAATGGTGGAAATTTACTTGGACTACGAGTCCCAGCGGCTTGCACGCGATCGACTTGATGCCAGCCACTTTAGCAATAATTCGAATAGCACTGGTGGGAATGTATCACCCGGAGAAGTAATCAATTCCGAATGCGATTTTCAGTATTCTGGTCTGGAAACAGCGGAGCATTTGTTGAAGGTTCGATTATGTTTCTTGTTTAGAATAATTTATGCGTTTTCCATTTAAATGATTTATTTTGTGAACCTTCTTTTGGCTCCGTGGCAAGAATGTTTCTTGGACATATCGATTGAGAACGGAAAACTTAACATGGAGCTCTGTCGAAAACGAACTTCGTGTATTGATTAGCAGAGACCTGAGGAGCGCGGTTTATTG
>JACCGJ010008608.1:0-25450 GCA_013407085.1 Atriophallophorus winterbourni | reverse complement strand
TGGGTCTTGTCTTGGCGGCTGAGGTATGTACAATAGTTTCGCAATGACCTGTAGTTTTCCCAGTCATTTTTGTTTCTTCTTGTCCGATAACATCGCCATGCCAGGTTTCGCTGTGCTATGGCTTTCTTCGTTCGGCTGCGAAGGAATGAGCCCGGTTTCTTATGATGAAAAGGCTTCTCGTGGCTGGCAGCGCGCAGCAAAGCGTGCCAGAGAAGACAGGATTTCCACAGGAACTAATCGATTTACGCATAGGTTGGCTTTTACCAGTTGTTTTAAACTTACCAGATCTTTGAGTATCTTTAGCGTTAGAACAAAGTGTCGTTTTGGATTTAACAACAAGCATGATGACAAAAAACAGAATAAAAATAGAAATCTGTCACGAGCGAAAATATTCAACTTGCCGCTTCAAGGTCAAGGTCACAAGAGTGGGAACGTCTGAACTATAATAGCGCATGCGGATCCTGATCGTACTGAACCCACCTGATGAGTGTAAACAGCATGAAAATGGTAGTATGGTGTGTAAGATGGAAAAGCATGCGAATAAATATTCTGGTATAATGAATGTCGTTTGATTTTAACAAGGTTGTTGATGCAGAAGGCATTCTGCACAGGTTTAGAGTTACGAAATACTGAAAACTTTATGAAGAATCAACGGAAATATCAATTGACTAAGCACCAGTCATACTCAAACGACCTTGGAGTGATAGGTCAATATTTTTAGTTCAGTTGCGTTCAGTTCATTATCAGTATCAGTATCAGTATCACAGGGCGATCGTCGACCAATTGGAAACGACTACCTAGGTTCTTTTGGAGGTTTGATTAAAAACACTACCAGGATTGATTCGTAGGGAGAATAGTCGTGTGTACGGGACAGTGAGTGGCTAACGAGTCAATTGAGCGTCTAGAAATTCTTTCGGTGGAAAGCCGTGAAGAAGCAATCACCACTTCTAAAAATTTTTCCTTATTTTGCGTTGGATATCCACGGCGATCGCGTCACCAAGGGAATTTTCGGGGTGTATTTAGGAGGCACCTTGTTATGAATTATGCTGGATAAATAAAAAGCAATTTTTGTTCACCAGTACGATAAGAAGTCATTTAAAGGATAGTTGTGTATTAAAAACAAAAATCTAGTATTTACTTCATTTATTAGATAAGTTTGAAACATGTGAACTACCTAATCTTGCATAGAAATTACGGGAGTATTCAGGAAAAAGCTTACTCTAGATGCGGTCTCAACCGTTTTCAATACTCGCGACAGAACTGCAGGATATAAGTTCTTCTGGAAGCTGGTTCCAGAAATTTACCACCCTCATGCTGAAAATTTTTTTCCGGGAGACTGGTCTGCATCGTTCCATAGCAAGTTTGAGTGAATGTCTGCGGGTGCCCAGCTCAGGTCTTAATGCCAAAAAGTCGTTCATGATAACGCCACTTAACCCATTCAAGATCTTGGAGGTTTAAATTAATTCACCTCTCAAACGACGGCGCGTAAGTGAGAAAATATCTAGGGACTTCAGGCGTTCAATGTAAGTTTTCCCTCGATAACCATAAATCTTGCAAGTTACGAGACGCTGTACGCTTTGGAGTTGAACGATGTCTTTCTTGTAGTAAGGACACCAAGCCTGGACGCAATACTCTAATTGTTGACCAACTAATGCCTTGTCAAGTGGCAGTAATAAATCGGGTCTTCTACTGGATAGCACGGATCTCAGTCGAAAATGAACTTTGCGAGCACGTTAAGCTTCTGTGACACATTAGTCCTCCAATTTAAAGTAAGTCCGAACTAGTAATCCCAAATCTTTTACACGGTGTGTGGTGTTAACAAAGAGAGAATTTTCCGTTACCTAAACTGAAATCTTATCAATCAGTGTGACAAGAGGTGGCTCTTATTAATGTTCAGTGGGAGGTCCCACTGGTATGACCAGTTTAAGACCCGTTCAAGTTCATGCATCATGGTATCTTCCTCCGTTGATACAATGAACTTCACATCGTCCGCGAAAATGAAACATGGGCACTTCAATGCGGACGACAAGTCATCAATGAAAATTAGGAATATAAGCGGACGGAGTACCGACATTTGAGGTACCCAACTGATCACGTCGGGTAGGTTCGTCAGCGTAGATCCTACCCAAACTCTAAATTTTCCACCTTTAACGAATGCCTTTATTCAACCAAGCCGTTTTTCTCATTCGCAGCTACAAATTCTGGGACCAAAGGACGGCTTGGAAAACATCGGACGTACCTTCGCATACGACGAGGATACCAGAGGAAAATGAACCAAATTTGTCAGTGGTAGTTGCTTCTCTGCAGCTTTCCACCGAAAGAAATTCTGGACGCTCGATTGGCTCGGTAGCCACATAATGTCCTGTGCAAACTAAAATGAAATGAACTGAATACAAAGTATGCCTTTTGCTGGTAGTTTAATCTATATAAGGCGGTGATTTACGGAATAGAAAACCTTCCTAAAACCGAAGTAGAGTGCTCAGCAGGCTTATCTTTATCCACCAATTTATGGCAGTATTGACAAAACTAAGATGGTTTGTCAGACAGGATCTACCCCGGAGAAATCCATGTTGTGTAACACTCAGTACAGAAAGCCGATAAAGAATTTGGCAGATTTTGTCACGCAGTAATTTTTCCAATAATTTGTAGATTATGCCAGTCATGCTGACATGACTATAGTTACCAAGAGTTCACCTGCGAATACCCTTGTGTATTGGTACTATTAAGGCTTCTTTCCACTCACTACGAACCACTCCAAGGTTCCAGCATGAACTGAAGAGCTTGCATAACGTTTCGGTTAGCACTGCTGCGAGATTATTCAGGATAATCGAGTGGCTACTATCTGGTCCCTCAGCTTTGTTTACGCAAAAAAGGATAAGTGCTTCATACAGCTCGGCTTCATTGAAGGACAACTAATCTAGTGCAGAAACACCAGGTAATAGATTAAACGACCCAGACGGAGCAATTAATGAATTATCTCCTCTGTGAATGCCAATAAAGAACCTGAAGGAGGCAGTCGCCGTAGACAGGTCGTTATCATCTACTTTCCGCCCTCCAGTTTCAAATCTTCAATGCTTTCCCTGGTTTTGCCTTTTGTTTGAGAGTAGCTATTAAATGTAATGGAAAATGTTTGTGACAGATCGGGGAATCATGATCATGAAAAAATAAAGTTTGTAAAGAATCTGCGAGAGAAGTTTATTTGGGAAATATTTTTCCAGTGTTAGCGGATATGTACATGGAGCATTTTGAAGAGTTAGCTCTGAAAAATGTATCTCTTCAGCCAAAGATATAGCGGCGTTATGTGGATGATACATTCGTCATCATGTAACGTGGAAGATTGGAAGTATTTTATAGTTACCTTAACAACCTGGATTCCAAAATCCAAGTTACAAAGGAGATTGAGTCGACAGAAGGGACACTTTCATTCTTGGACTGTCTCGCACGAAAGCAGAATGGTAAAATATGCACTACGGTCTATCGTAAGCCAATCGACAAGGATGCGGTCTTGCGATACTCATCAGCGCACCCCCGAAAAGTATT
Source organism: Atriophallophorus winterbourni (assembly GCA_013407085.1). Lineage (NCBI taxonomy): Eukaryota > Metazoa > Platyhelminthes > Trematoda > Plagiorchiida > Microphallidae > Atriophallophorus > Atriophallophorus winterbourni. Next base: position 21,910 of record JACCGJ010008608.1, on the reverse strand, counting down.
TAATTCAGTTGCGAAATCGCTTTTCTACAAAGTTGAAAGTTTGTGCAGCGATGCCACCGATAAAAAGCGAGCTCATCAAGAAGTTAGTCGTCTAATTGCTGATCATAGTTATCCTTAGAGCCAAATTAAACGCCAACTGAAACGGGTTAAATACCCAGCTTCAAAAACGGAAAACGTTTGGTGTGCAACAGTGTCTATACCTTACTTTAGGGAAGCGTCTGAGGGGATAAGTCGAATCTTGAATAACGCATGTATACGAGTAACGTATAAAAGGTGTAGAACGCTCTGTTCCTTATTACCGCATCTCAAGGATGAAACACCTCTAGGCTGCGCGACGAATTGCGTATATAAAATCAACTGTAAGGGTTGCTCGGGAGTATATATCGAACAAACATCCAGAGAACTCAATAATACGATAAGTGAACACAAAAATCAAATCTGTAAGCGGCCACGCAATCCCAGTGAATATCAAACACTGATAAGAGATTCAGCACTAGCTGAACATTTGCTGGACACCGGTCACAGCATAGATCTTGATAACGTAGAAGTGATAAGTCAGAGAATAAAACCATACATGGAACGACTTCACGCTGAGGCGGTTGAGATAACAAAGTCTGGTAAGAATGCTGTCAATAAGGTGGATGAGCAGATATCTCCACAATCTTGCGCCCGGTCCTGCAGCGGATAAAGATTAACGTGTGTAACCCCTAGTGTGCGCACCGATTACGCAATCGCGCTTATCTGTCATCAGATGTCATTCACACCTGACAAGACTAAAACAATCAAGGGATTATACGGCACGTAGGGGTGGTGGTGCGTCAGTTCATATTGAACGCACCTGTCCTCCCTAACGAGAGCAGAACCCACCATGTACTGTGCAGTTCTCAACCAGCTTATGATTGGTCATGTGGATGCAATTTAAGCTTGATCTCTGTTCGTACTGACACCATTGGTCTGACGAAGCTTGTGTGTCAGAAGTGGAATGTTACCAATAAACTACTCTCACAGATTCATTACAATTTTATAGCTATTGAAACTTTTAGGATTGGATTTAGCGTCCATAGGTCAGGATAACTCAAACTCATGTTTGAGCAAACGCTGTGTTTTAACACAAGCGTTCCGATTGGTTTTTGCCGACGCAAGTTCCAGAAGTGAAAGATAGTTTATATTGCCGCCATAAACTATTTGGTTTACTGGAAGACCGATGAACTCTAAAAGTATAACAGGACGGCGTATGTTGCTTTTTCACAACTTGCAGCGCAGCGTGTTTGTCTTGCAACTGTATGAGATACTTACAAATTCTATCCCAAGTTTCACTTAAATCTAAATCGTTAGAGAACTAAAAAGAAGATTTTGAGGTCTGCGGGAGAGTCAATGGTTACTTAGACACTAATATTCTTCCCGATTTGTAGTTGCCTGACATGATAAAAACGGTTTCTTTGCGTGCTTAACTTTCGCGTTCTGCTGCGGAGAAACGATGATTAACAGTGTTAGACAATGATGGCATTCCATGTTATTTTGATTTTAGTATCATTATTGTAGTGATTTATACACTCTTATATTTTGTATTACCGATAGCGCCTTATTGATTTATCGATTTCTTTTTATCGTTATCAGTCACATATCACTGATTTCCTGTACGGTAATTTAGTATACAATATCCATCTGTTAAATACCATTTGTACATAGTCAACACGCTCAATAATAACAATATACACTTTGTCTATGCGCGGTTTCTTTATTCTTTAGTTGTCTCAGAGTCAAAATTTAATTTTCGATATAACTGGAATTCACGCCTTTCTAAGATCCATTCCTCAATATCCACTAAAACCTTACCAGCCCGAACACGTATTTAATTCTGTTCAGTTCAGTTTGCACAGGACACTAAGTGGCTAGGAGACAATCGGGCGTCGAGATTTCTTTCAGTGGTAGGCAACAGAAGATCGCCCGCCACTTGAAACAATACCTTCACGAATTTCTTATCGTATGACAGTAATCAGGAAAGCAACAGAAAGAATCAGTCTAACGCATTCTAATCACCCTTTGCATTGCAATTGTCCGCCATTGTGGATTGTTGCGTCGATCGACGTGCATCAATGAGCAAACCTATCTTTCCAGGTAGACAAACAGTGTTGTATCAGTTGCCAGTTTGCAGATATAGCATCGCATGCATATTGAGACAAGATCTATTTAGCTTACTCTGAGACAGCATGTCATTTAAGACGATTAAAATTGAGCCTCAGTTTAGGAGGAGGTATGTAATTCGATTCGACCTATACGATAAGAAGAAGAAGAAGAAGAAGAAGAGAACTTTATTCGTTAAAACGAATTTCCAGTTAATCAAAATAGTTGAAACACAGAATTTCAATACGAATAAGGGGGACGTCAAACTTTGATGGGAAAATTTGAGATTGCCAGTCACATTCAAAATCAAAACTGTTTCGGTTCCGTCTTCAGGCATGTATGAGTTTTCTATCGCATTTTTCTGACCGGCGCAGCAAATTCCTCATCCTTCAAAAAATAAAAATATTGCGCAGCGTTTAAAGCGTGCGGGGCATCAAACGTCCTTTGTTTACATGTTCACGACATGTTAAAACGTTTCAAAAACAAAAGGTTCCGTGTAGACTGAAAAAAATAAAAACGCATGAAAACATTAATTTTGAGCTAGGCCGATTCAAAGGCCCCGCTATGGACCATAATAAAAAATATCGAGAACAAAACGTTAGATGATTTTATCAATCAATTCACATTACTTGCCTCCAGCACGACTGATCCACGTCTCATGTTGCAAAACTCGAATCTCTAATGGAGTCATACCGTTTTCGAACGCAACGCGCACGCTAAAACCAATCACAAGAACACGCGATCCCTGACAATTGTATGCACAAATGTGTCGGAAAGTGTATCTCCATGCTTTCAATCTCACAGGCAAGATGATGTGCAACAATGGCGAGCTCTCTGTGAGAAACGGAAACTTGATGTAGACTCGGTTACTTTAGTACGTCTTTCCAGACACCCAAACTCGCCTCACGCGGATGCACCACGTCTACTCAGAATCACCCTTGACTCCCGGGAGAAGGTTGCAGAGGTCTTTCTCCCGGTTTATCTTCTCCGAAATACAAACTTGCCTGTTCGTATTTTTCCAGACGTTCCTTGGCCACGATTGGAAATCGGCGAACGATAAACGCAGCATTTTTGTCCACAGTGTGCCTGAACTTAAAGAAGATGACTTAGCTAAGAACACTCTACACGACTGTTCTCAGTGGCGCTACATCCAAGAAATCAGCAAAATTTACGGAACTTTGACGACTGCCGTGAAACACCTTTCCACGTCCTCCAGCTACAAGGGTAATGCTCCCCGTATTCTGAAAATTACCTTCCAATCAGAAGATATGCTTAATACTGCTTTGCGCTTGCGGTATAATAACAAACGCTTTGTACCTACAGTGGTCCGTCTTCGCTCCGCAGTTGAAAAACCAAGACCTTGTCCGCAACCATCAGTCATACTCAGCACAAATCAGTCAGCTGACGAACTCCACACGACCGCTTCAAAAAACTACCCGCAGCCGGTTTCAGTGAGATCGGCGGAATAACTGCATACCCTATCACCACACTGCATACTCTACAGTCACGCAACCTTTCATGCTGTTACACAAATGCTGCTGGTTTCTTTCATGAACCAAACTCCCGAACTCCGCTACCGCATTCCCTGTGCTCATGGGACCTAATAGCCGTTACCGAGACGTGGTTTTCAAGCGCAGTTCATGATGAGGAACTCACTTTTTCAAATATGTCATTACTTCGCTGTTACCGTACAAGATGAGGTGGAGTGCTGCTCTATCATCACTAATCGCTTTACTGCGAACAATTATCTGACCCTGCGTTGGTTGACTCTGAAGTTCTTTGGTGCCAAAACTCACTCAAGCAAAACAGTCTTCTCCTGATTGCAGTTGTTTATAGATAAATAAATAAATAAATTTTATTCTTAGAAGTCCAAGACATGTTAAACATGATCAATAATTTCCAAAAGCTTTGTACAATCAGATTATAGGATGTACATTTGCAAAAACAATTTGTTCAAGGTCATTTGTTTCAGCGGAATTTAACGTTCAATAAATATAAAGGTGACGGATTTTGAAGTTGTTTCCAGGTAATCGGTACGTGATCTGATATATTACGAAAACACAGCTATTGCAAGGAAAAGTTTAGAACGTTTTCGGCAACAATGATGATCAATGGATAAGGTCCATCAAAGACGCGCGAAGAATCTCTATTGTTGATGTTCCAAACGTTTTCATTTTGATTGTTGTAAATAGATTGATCTTTCCTGACCATGAGCCGTTTTCTTGTCCGTTAGGCGAAGGTGGTTTATTCCACTAGTTTGAGGTCTGGGGGCCAGTTTCATTTTAGTGCGGATTGAGAATTTTGCTGTGGAGAAAAAAAACTCAGAAGCGAGAGAATGTTGTTTCGAACGATATGAACTTTTATTTAATATCAATAACCAGGAATGCCATTATTATATAAATCATCAGGTAGAACATTTAAATTAAGAAGATTACGAATTTTATCAACGGTAAGAAATAAAGCTAGATGTGATTTGAATTCATTTAAAGAGGAACTGAGTCTTATATATTTTGGAAGAAGATTCCACAGTTTAGCATATTTAGTCAAGAAGAAATTGTTCCTTACTTTAGTACGAAACCTTGGTAACTTAATAGTTTTTTCACTGTTTCTCAAGCTATATTTAGAATCATGCCGTATATGAATATTCGAACGTATTTCCATATTATCCGTTGACAGTATTTTAAAGAATAAGATGAGGTTATGCTTAAGTCTGCGAAACCATAGAGGATCGAGTTTCAGTTGTATACATCTTTCTCTATAGGATTGTTTGGTGGTATAACCGATTATTGATTTTGAGAAAGTACGTTGTATCTTTTCTAAAACTATGCTATCGGTTTTATTTATATTAGTATATATTATGTTACAATAGTCAAAGATAGGAATGGTGAATAATTTATACATTTCTAGTTTACAATGAGGATGAATTATAGATCTGTGTATAGTATTCATACTTTGTCTGGCTTAAGTAATAAGGTGGCGTATCTGTTCGTTGAAAGTGATTGATGAAGAATATGGAAATCCTAAATCACGCGTGCTGCCAATAATTTGAATTGCGTTATTGTTTAGAAGGATTGAGTTATTTTGTATCGTGCATCTTATAGGCATAAAATTTGATTTTGCTGTTGAGAACGTTAGACCATTATTATTTGCCCAATCTACAAGTGCAGCTAAATCATTGTTTAGTCCAGATATATAAGTTTGCGCTTGATTAGCTGGGAAAGTGATAACAACTTTCATGTCATCAGCGAATAAGAACAGTTTGCCATGTGAAATGACGTTATGTATGTCATTTATATATATAAGAAATAGTAAGGGGCCTAATACGCTACCTTGAATCACCCCACTGGGAATAGGTAGGCTGCGTGATCTATGGCCATTAAATTCAACGGAGTAAGTGCGATCAGTAAGAAAAGAAGTTAACCAGGAAAGAAGATTACCACCGATGCCATATGATTCAAGTTTCGATGAGGAACAGTATCAAATGCTTTAGTTATGTCTAGGAAGACAACTGCCGAACCTTCCTCAATCGATGTAGTAATATAGTCAAAGTATTCAAGCTGACATGTAATGCATGATCTTTTATTTAGGCAGCCATGTTGAGCTCTAGATAAGAAACTTGGAGATAAGTTATTTAAGATAGCTTTTTTATTATTTTTTCAAGTAATCTAGATAGTATTGCTGTGTGGTTAATTGGGCGATAATTTGATACCGTGTGCTTCGAGCCAGATTTATGTCTGGGTGTAACGACAGAGGGAGAATGAGTTTGTGGTCACTTAGTAGTTCATAGGAGCGTAATCGAGCGAAGATGTCGTTATTGTTAATTGCAACTGTAGACCATTCTTTTATTTTCTTTTCCATTTTCTCGAGCCTAGTTTGTTTTATGTGTTTTTGGGACTGCTAGCTTTATCGAATAAACCTATAATTTTCGAATGGAATGTCGAGGATATAGTTGGAAAATCATGTGAAAGAAAGAAATGAGACCAATCTTCAATCCTTATAAGTGTTGAAAGTAAGTTCCAATCGATGAAACGGTGAAGAGTCTTGACCTCATTGGTAGCTTTGCAAGTGCATGATAGGTGGAAGGATAATATTTTATGGTCCCCATTGAAGGGGGAAGGCAATATTAGTAAGTTGTTTGGATCAATATTTAGAGTAAAGACTAAGTCAAGAATGTTGTCCTTTCTAGTTGGTCTATCAATAAATTGTTTGTAACCTAGTAAGTCAAGCGTTTTCATAAAATTTGCATGAAAGCTAACTTTACTTCGTTCATGCCAGTTTAAATTAGGCATGTTAAAATTACCGGCTATAAGTTTATAACGTGCATGATGTAAAGACGTTTCGATGAAAGCTTGAGCTAATGTATTCAGATTATATGAAGGTGAGCCTGGTGGGTAGTAGATGCAGCCTATTAAGAGATCTAGTATAGGTAGTTCTATCCATAGTGAATCTTCAAGTTCTGTTAAATTCGAAGATGTTATACTATTAGCTTTAAATCTTGAATGCACATAAATAAGGCAACCACCACCTCGTTTCAGAGTGCGGTTTCTCCTAAATACCTGGTAGTTAGGTATCATGAGTTTAAAGTCAGAGTGATCATCACGGGTCCAGGATTCAGTTATAAGAATAATATCTACAGGTTTAGAAGATAGGTAAGATTTTAGTATAGATTTTAGGTATAATTGATCTAGCATTTATGACCAGAAAACGAACAATATAAAGGTCAGAAGTTAAAGGATTTGGGGTGAGTGCATTAGAGAGTTTACTATGCTTAAAATTTAATTTATGTATTTTTGAAAAAAGTGGTATTAGTGTTAAAGTATGGTTCATAATTGGAGCGAGAAACATAAGGATTGTAAAATAAAGTTTGGGGAATATAATTATTATAATAAGATGGATACTGTGTAACAGTAGATGAATTATAATAAGGTTGAATATTACAAAAAGGTGTAGGAGGTGGTGATGAATGGTGATAGTGTTGCTTATATGATAGGGGGTTATTCATTAAGAAACGAGATGTGTCAATACGGTTGTTGAGACTGGGTGAGCCACTTATATAATTAGTTGTCTGCATACGTTGTCGGGGAGGTGGTCTGATCAGTGCCTCTCTGAAAGTAGGAGGGTTTGGTAAGAGGGGTCGTGTTTGTCTTAGTTTAGGTAAACGCGGCGGGCGTAGATGCAGATGTCGAGTTACACTCGCACCTTGATTATCAGGTGCGGATGTCGAACTTTGGGAGCTATTAGAGTTAATTTCAATTACAGATTCACATTGCATTTGTTCGTTGGTATCTGAGGTATTGTTACTAGTATTGGAGCAGATAACTTTACGTTTTTTATAGTTAAATTTTCGTTGCATGGGTGTTAAGTCCGGTTTTAGGACCACACCTGAGAACCTAGGTATACTTTTCAAAATATTTTTATTATCAAGTAAATACAACGCAAAACTCTTATCTGAAAATTTTATTAAAATAGGAGTCCGTTGTTTAATTGTTTTTACGAAGTCGAGCTATAGTGAAACATTCAGTGGGGATGCCATATGTAGAGAAAATACATTTTCTTAAATCATTTAAAGGGTAATTATCGGCAATATTAAAGATGATAACATTTTTTGAGCGAGCTTCTCTCGCAGTAATACCCTACTGCTCGATTCCTCCCCTCTGTCATCACTTCGATATGTTTTAAATAAAAGATTCTCCCACATACTGATAATGGGCGACTATAACTGTCCCAGCCTTTATGGTGAACATGCCTCCCACCCAATTGCCACCGCGTTGTCCGAAATATTGGCAACCTATTTTACAATCCATTATACAATCATGTGCACGAAGCTATTTGGTTTCGGGCGCAAATACACCATTTCTTCTTGATCTCATCATCACCAACGAAGAGTTAATGATTGAAAAACTTTCGTCTAACCCTCCCTTGGGCAACAGAGATCATGTTGTCTTGACATTGACCTTTGTATCTTTAATGGATAACTTCAACGAACCTTATCCTAAGAGCCGCTGGATTGCTGATCTAGGCTTGTTCCACCAACTCGTCGTAGCCAATTCATGGGATTTCTTAATGATTGACCAGATCGATTTGGCATGGACCACTTTTTTTAACTCAGTGGTACGCGCTGCTACGTATTGCGAGCCACGAAAAGCCCCTCCGTCGGAAGAACCCCAGATGATTCCTTCGCAGCCGAACACGCAAACCCATAGCACAGCGAAACGCGGCGTGGTGGTGTTACCAGGCAGGACGAAATAGATCTGACTGGGACATTTATAAGTCATTGCGCAATCGTTGCACATCTTTCAGCCGCCAGGACAAACGCCAGTATGAAATGCACATCTGTAACAAGTTCTTGGATAATATGAACTGAAATTCGCGTCTACTCGCTACTTTATAAGTAGCTAAAGGGACTAAACTAAGCCCCAACTTTTCTAACGGCGTATTGCCGCGAGGGTTATTACAACCCCTGGATAGTTCAAAGGATAATCCAAAAAGCTTGTTCCAATTTGTGAATCAAAGAAGGGTATTTAAATTTGGAATTCCATCCCTAGTCAGCGCAAACGGTCTCACCTCAACACCCTCGGAAGCTGCAAACCTGTTTTCTGAACACTATGCCCCAATTTTCAACCCTATTTATTCTATAAACTTCTCCCATCTTTCCTCTCCCTCAAATGACGTACAGGAAATGCCAAAAATAATGTTTATCCCTGATGCGGTCCACAAGAAGATTCCGTGTCTATGGCAATACTCTTCCCCAGGACTCGACGGCATCCACCCTAAGATCCTGAAAGTAGCCGCATTACACATATCTAATTGACTTGCCACGTATTTCCAACGTTTTATGGACTCCGCCACTGTCCCCCAAGCTTCGAAAGAAGGTGTTATCACACCTATCTTTAAAGGCGGTATCCGGTCGGAATCCTCAAATTATCGCCCCATTGTGCTGTTGTCAATCATTTCTATAGTCATAGAGGACATAATCTCTGACCACCTTGTTTCGCATCTGAAGACAAATTGACTTTAAATCACACAACATCAAGGCTTTCGCGCCAACCGCTCATGCACTTTCAATTTGCTTCTCGCACGGGATGCCTGGACGAAATCTGTTCGTCGTTCCCTCTCCAAGCACTAACCTCCGAGGACATGAGCTCAAACTGTTACATCAACAGAGCAGGCTTGAATGTCGACACAGCTTTTTCTCTGTGACAGTTTGCAGTCAGTGAAACACTCTTCCAGGCACGCTTTTTAAGGCCGCTTCTCTCGAATCATTTAAAGGTCTCATCGATTCTCACCTCCATAAAAACCCACTCACAAGACACAAGTACCCCGTAAACACTATTTTCATTTGTTACAAACCCTACCGCATTTTTCCCAAAACTCACTAGCTCGTGGCAACGGTAAGTTCTCTTCCTCTGCCATTTGCATTTTCGTCAAAACCCCGCTCACTCTTTGCCAGGTTCATTGCTCTTCCAGATCCCAGTATCGGAAGTCCGTATGCACGCAGTTTCAACTGACCCTGTTCCTGAGGATGTGGTGGGTAGCTGTGTCCCGGGTTGACGCACTACCTGTCCAAATGCCACAAAAATCCATCGATGGTGCAGGCTAAACGCGAATGTGGCCCGCTATAAGGCCTTGGAAACTCGAACATTTCTGTCTTTGCTTTTTTCGACCCACCGCTCCATCTATCCTGCGGTTTGTACAAGCTCTTAGCTTTTTATACCTTAATACACTATTGAACTATTGAACCATTCAATGAAACCCGTTCATCTGAATGACGATGATGGCAATGGTTACACTTTGTAAATTAATAGAATGTAATGCGACGAAGCAACCCTATGCCGCTTATACAGAAGAAGAACAGCGTGAAAAGTACGAACTGTATACTCGATATCGAAGTGCCGGGTGCTCAACACCATACCGTCGAAGGAAATCTGGGCACGTGATTAGCTTTCAGCCACCTTCAGCCCTTCCTGATTTTTATCCGTAAGGGAATATTTGGTATGATCATGTTGTCTTTGGAACGCACTAATGTTTCTCCTCACCTCGTAAACGTAGCCCAAACTCCGCAAAAACGTACCAAACAAGGTTAAGCCCGTACTCAACGGAAGAAACATGGCAATGTTGCTGGCTCACCCGACCTGGATAAAACTATCCAGGAATTAAACGGTTTGCGTAAGCAAGTTGAGTCACTTAATGGCACTTCTTATTACTCTTCAAAAACTAGAACCCGAAATGTTCTAGTTTTCAATCGAGCGGAGCCTTTTATAAGGGAATCAAAAAGTCGAAGAGATTTTGATCGCAGATGTATTAGCGATCTCATCCGGATGGTAGGTCTAAAGCCTTCTACTCCCACGGTGCGAGTTCGCCGTGTAGGGAGATGGGAGATGGATAACCGCCCTAGGCCGATACTGGTAGAATTCAAGTACCAGGCGGATCGGGATGCGTTATTGTCTAGGGCTGAATACATCGCCACAACAACTCTAGACAAGCTTCAGGTTAAGCCAGACAACCCTCCATCTCATATTAGACAAAACCCTTCCGCTCCACATAGGAGAAACTTCGCTTTAAGGACATCTGCTATCCGTAAGACTGATGCAAACCGTAGCGCTAGTGAATCCGTTAAGATCTTACCGAAAAGCTCATCGCTACGAGTCTGGCTGTCCGGATTAGACGACGTTGACGCGCTTATCGAAAATGAAGATGGGAGCCAAGCAAATTTCTCCAGTTGTTGCTCTTCGATAGAGGCGGCCTCAATCTTTAGTCAACAGTCCGTAACATCCATGCAAGAGGTTGTTGAACCAGATACTCCTGCTTTAAGTAGCACGCCAAAAAACGTGCACCTCCCTCGGGTGCTTCGACCGAGGGCCAATCAGGGTTAGTTTCAGAAGCACGCAAAACCAGCGCCCCAGTGCTGTACGCTAATGTGTGCAGCATAAGGAATAAGTGGGCTGACCTCTCTCTTCGTGTGGCTGAGTTGCACCCCGGGTTATAGCGCTTTCTGAGACATGGCTGTCCGCGCTTGACGATGTGCCAACAAACATCAGCGAGCAGTATCTCGTCATTAGATGCGATAGACCTGGCGACAGGAGAGGCGGTGGCGTTGCACTCCTCCTAGAGTATGGCTTGCACAATACAGGAACGGGTATATCCCTAACCAGTGAAAACGTCCAAGTTGTTACGAGTATCCTGACTTGCTACAAGTCAGCCCTCGCAATTGCTTGTGTCTACGTCACACCCAGTGCAGCCCAGCAGGAGATTACACAGCTGATTGAGACGCTCGACAGGTTGTTTCAATCAGCTCCCAGCGTACTCATCTTAGGTGATTTCAACCTCCCGGACATAAATTGGGCCGTCTCTGTAGGTTTAGTCACCAAGCAATCCGAAATGTTTCTCGAATGGCTCCATGATCATGCGCTGCATCAGCATGTGAGTGATCCTACGAGGTTTCGTAATGGATGTACTCCATCCACTCTCGACCTAGTATTGTCGTCCCAGCCCGAAGCAGTTAGATTCTTAAAATACCTACCACCGCTCGGCAAAAGCGATCACGTAATGATAAGCTTCGAAGCGGTACTGCGGTTTCACAAACCTACTGCTCGCCCTAGACGAAATTTTAGGCTTGTAGACTGGGATTTTCTTCTACAGACTTCAAAATCTTTCTTTCAGTTCTCTAACGATTTTAATGTAAGTGAAAACTGGGATAGAATTTGTAAGTATCTTAAGGAGTTACAAGACAAGCACGCTCCGCTGCAAGTCGTGAAAAAGCATCATAGGCCGCCCTGGTGGACTCCTCGAGTTCGTCGGTCTACCCGTAAACGAGATCGTTTATGGCGGCAATATAAGCTATCTCTTACTTCTGGTTCTTGGGTCCGATACAAAACCGCTCGGAACTCTTGTGTTAAAATACAGCGTTTGCTCAAACAGGAGTTTGAGTTATCCTTAGCTAGGGATGCTAAATCCAATCCCAAAAGATTTTATAGCTACGCTCAATCGAAAGGAAAAACCAGGGAAAACATTGGAGATTTAAATCTGGAGGACGGAAAATTAGCCGATACCGACCTGTCTAAGGCGAGTGCCTTCTCTAGGTTCTTCAATGGCGTTCAGAGACGTGATGATTCTTTAATTGCTCCGTCTAGCTCGTTTAATCTACTACCTGGCGCTCCTGCACCAGATGAGTTGTCCTTCATGGAATCCGAGGTGTATGAAGCACTTATCCATGTTCGCGTCAACAAAGCTGAGGGACCAGACGGTATCCACTCGATAATGATAAAGAATCTTGCCCCAGTGCTTACAGAACCCTCATGCAAGCTCTTCAATTTATGCTTGAACATGGGAGTGGTTGCTAGTGAGTGGAAAGAAGCTATAATCGTGCCAATACACAAGGGTGGTTGCAGCTCAACTGTTGGTAACTATAGACCTGTCAGCCTGACTAGCATCGTCTCGAAAGTAATATAACAACTGCTGCGTGAAAAAATCTGTCAACATCTTTGTCGGCATTCTCTACTGAGTGAAACTCATCATGGATTTCTTAAGGGTAGATCCTGCCTGACAAACCTTAATTTTCTCAATACTGCCACTAAAATGATGGATGAAGGAAAGCCTGTCGAAGCCCTCTACTTAGACTTCAGCAAGGCTTTTGATTCCGTAAACCACCGCCTTCTAGAGATTAGGCTAGCAGCAAAAGGCATTCGGGGTAGTCTACTTGCTTGGATAAAGGCATTCCTAACAGGTAGGACATTCCGAGTTAGTGTAGGATCTACGCTGTCGAATGAAACCGACGTGATCAGTGGTGATAAAACAATCAACTAATTTTGAGCTGAAACGTTTCACCAAAATCATACCAAAGACTATCAAAGATTCCGGAAATTCATGATAAAATTGTAAATAAAAGGCTCATAAAGTACATGATGTTAAGAAATCTAATTAATTCTGCATAAAAACAATACTTTCGTTTTAATTACACTTAAAATTTGTAGACACATTTATATAAGTGTCTGATTAGTCAATCTAGAATTAATAGGTTCTTTTGGCGCAATAAATCGAAAGAGCGTCTATCAACTTAAAAGTTGATGGATCCGTAAATTCTGTCAGCAAGCAACCGTCATTCTTAAACCTGACATAAAAGCAAACTCGAGTCTTATACAAAATGGCTGGCAATGACTTTCAGCATCTGTTGCTGAAGATATTCGGCGCATCTATCAAATCTACTACCTTTCCGGGAGATTGTGAACATTCAATGTTTACACCAGATACAAATCCATAACTAACAAGATATTAGCATTACTTTTATATATTCCTTCTCACCACGCTGATAATATTATCATAACAGAATCCTGGATAAAAGGGGAACAAACAGACTCTGAACTGCTAAATAGGTATCAAATCAAATCAAATTTCTAGGAGTGACCGCTTTTCAAAACTTGTAGGCTGTGCCTTGTTTATGTTCACCCTGGCATCCAGACAAACATCATCATTTCGTCCGTCTTCGATCATATAGAAGATTCCATCTGACTAACACTACCAGCTCTTGATCTTTTACTTGGATGCATCTACTACACACCGGCTATGACTACATCATCAATTCAACGCTTGATCGATTAGTTCTGGGAAACCTCTCTCCACTCTTCTCGCTATAAATTGATTACGGGAGATTTTCACATTCCCACACTTAACCTGGTAGAAAGTACCGATATAAGACTTAATTCTTTCCCAATACACTTTTTGTTGATAAACCAACGAGTAAAAACAATAGCCTTAACACTGGCATTACTCTAAATATCACAACATCTAGCTTGAACCTATCACCATCATTTTTCAATGGAAATCACATAATATTATGTCGTTCAAATTTAGTTGCAATAATATAATGATTATTAGTGAAAAACCCTCTAATTAGTCACATAGACTGGACAATGTTTATATACCGCATTAAAAAGGAAGATTGGATTGAATTTTTGCTTCCTGATAATTTTAATCTAATCTCATGAATCTTTCAAATCAAAACCGAGGAGTTACTACAGAAATCTACTACTAGACATGCTGGACTCCTCAAACAGAATAAAGCTCGAAAGATAGAAAAGCCTATTGCTCAATTATCATCATGTGTTCGTAATAAACATGACATCACTTCTTTTCTGCGTACGTACGAAATATCTGACACACTAGTACAAACCTTAAACCACAAACTGAATCCTGTTGAGTGTACAGCCTTCAAATCCCATGAAAAGCAGAAAGAATCATATAAATTAATAAACGCTAGAACATCAGCAAATTCAGTTAGCTTAAGCTACAATATTAAACAAAATACATCTTGTAATGAGTGCACAGTAATAACTGAGCCTTGTGATTTATGTGAGGAATTTCTTGTATCTAATAATAACGAAACTTATCCTTTAGTTATCACACATCCTTCATGCGTTGGACGCCATTACAGTTAAACTCTCTCACATACGCAAAATTAGTAATTAAGTTGCAATCTCCTACAAACCTGACGAATCAGGGTTCGTACCATCAATTTGAACAATGCGATCTGAAGACTTCTTCATTGATATTACTAAAGCATTTGACAGAGTCTGGCATAATCCACTTCCCGGAGAATTATCTGTTATAGTCAACGCAAAAATCCTTCTGTTGCGCTTCAAATCTTTTTTCACTTGTCGCAACTTCTGTGTATATATAAATGGCTACCCTTAACAATCTTCAACTATTCTGACCGGAGTCATACAAGGAAGCGTATTATGTCTATTACTATTCATGTTATTTAATAACGATATACTATCTGTAAGATCTTCTTCTTTGTAGATGATATAAAAGTCGCTTTAGCCTTTCCATCTAACCAGAGTAGCGGCAATATATCGAAATTGAACAAAGATCTACATGCTCTACATAAATGGAGTATTCGAAACGGTCGTGAGTTTTCAACTGATAAATATACTTTATTAAATTTTAAATATATCATTCCGAACGATTTGATCATCTTGAATAATACACAACTTCAGCCAGCAGAGCGTGTACTAAATTGAACTGAATTTGCGCGGTACTTTCAACTTGGTTGTATTTCCCACGCTCTTGTTAACAATCCATTTCCAAATTGCTTTTCTCTGATTTTGCTGTAAATTGGTAATCAATTTATCGCATTATACACATCATAACGCGAACTCTATTTCGTCTGTGAAATTTATTTGCTGTAATCACTATTCAAGTATTTTCTTTATTATGATTGCCAACAAGTGCCTAAAAAATCTTGTTGCAGAAAAGTATTAAATGGTATTGAATATAATACTTGCAAGAGATGGGCGCATCCGAAGTGTTCAGGGATACATCCCGAGCACCATAATGTTTATGTTACTTATCGTTGGCTCCAATGGATATGTCGTGAGTGCCAATGGGCAGCTAAAACAGCATTTTCCGAAAAGGCTAAAAATGTTCGTTCTCGGCAATACAGCACAGCTTCTAAGGTTAGTGTGGATAGATTTTTGCTGAAGTTGTACGTGAGAGTATCACTGCTAGCCCAGCGGTACAAACAACGAACTCCAAAGAAATTACGGTGACTAAAAATCCCAAGCCTACAAAGTCACGCAAAATGACTAAAAAGGTTAAGGCACCGGATCAAGCGGCCAAGCTAAATGTCACATCACAGACCCCGTCTTCTAAGCCTTCGAAGCCACGTAAAAGTAGGAACAAGGCACCGACAGGTCGTAAAGAGGTAGACACTAGAAAATTTGACTCTCAGTCAAATTTACTTGCTACTGTCGTTTCGAGTCTCGGTAAGCTATCCATGGATCTGGAGCAGCTTAAATCGGCTCGTCAGGGAATACGAGATAAATCTCGTAACATCCTGGTGCTTAATCAGGATGAACCTTTTATACGCGAATCCAAAACGCGTAAGTCACTTGACGGGAGTTGTATAAGAAATCTGCTCCGTAAGGTTGGTATGCGCCCAGATACGCCACTAAAGCGTGTTCATCGTGTTGGCGTGGAAGGGTGACCAAAGTGAGTCTAGCCACTCTTCGAGACCACTTTTAGTTGAATTTCTCTTGCAGTCTGAGCGTGACCAGTTTTTGCAAGTTACAATTGTTTTAAATGAAACTAACAAAGGGAAACCTGTTGTCGTGCCGACGACAAGAAGGAATCCAACAGGTTAAAGAATTCACGTTATGATGTAAATTATAACAGAATGCGCTGTTCTTCAGAAAAGGATGGCTCTTGTCAAGTATGGAAATCACATAAAGGTGGCAGTCGATCCTCATTTTGTAAGTACAGGCCTGTAAGTCTTACTAGCATCCTATGTAAAATCCTGGAGAAACTTATTAGGGATAGGATCTGTCGCCATCTAGTTGATTACTCGTTGCTGAACTCTGCTCAGCACGGCTTCCTTAAAGAAAAGTCATTTTACGAAGCTACACATTTTTATGTTTTATGCAGGCTACTATGTGTATGACTTTTACCCAAATATTCATAATCGGTTGTTAAGAAAAACTATATTAATATGTTCGATCTTAACATTAGTGAAATCACTGTTCTATTTTATGTAATGTTCATAAAAACAAATGATCATGCATTGCATTACTTGGTTTATCCAAGAATATGCATTGTTATCGAAATATTCATTTGCATGCTTTTCCGTCATTCACACCCCACGACCGGTTTCGTGCTGTTTGCACTCATCAGGTAGGGACAGTAAGATCAGGATCCGCATGCATTATTATCATTATTATCATTATTAATATTGAAGACATTTATCATAAAATTATCTATTAACAACTGTGCATTAGTGTGATGTTGTCAAGGGTACAGAAATGTTTGCGGAAACCAGTAATTTGTAGCTCAAGATTATTTAACATCTTATAGTGTATTATAGGGTACTTTCTACCTTAAACATGGTTATCCTGATCTACTTAATTCAGTCCATCTACGAACAATTCATATGATAAAAAAATTTCTGAATATCAACATAATTTGAGTTTCACTTGATTATCTATCCATAACTGTCCATTACGATTTTTGCCAATTCTTTCCTGATAAGCTATCACCTTGCTGGTGGATAGAATATGCTTTATTCTTTTCCATCAAATCTACCCAGGAACTCGAAGTTTTACTGGCTTGGAGATATCAAAGCGACCTCCGATATCCGCGTGTCTCCTAAAGAAATGCATTTAATGCAATCGGCGGCAAGTATAACCTAAAATCACCTTTAAGTCGTGAGATTTATTTCATATACGCAAGTGCTCTACTTTTGACCCGATGCAAAATAAACCTAACCGTATTCGAGCACTTTAATTCAGTTTTGACGCTCAAAAGCCTTCCAACTTCACACTCCCGACTGCTTGAAACATTTTCGTCTTGTAACACAGGAAAACGCGTGTTGTCCAAAAGCTGGAATTAGTTGTCATAGACTATATGATACTCGCGCCATTGATGAAAAGGTCAAAGTTTTCGTCATCTCGATAACATGTAGTCCTAACTCATCAAACATGAAGAATAGTTCAAGTTTTTTAAATAAATAAATAAATAAATTTTATTCTTGGAAGTCCAAGGCATGTTAAACATGATCAATAATTTCCAAAAGCTTTGTACAATCAGATTATAGGATGTACATTTGCAAAAACAATTTGTTCAAGGTCATTTGTTTCAGCGGAATTTAACGTTCAATAAATATAAAGGTAACGGTTTTTAAAGTTGTTTCCAGGTAATCGGTACGTGATCAGATATATTACGAAAACACAGCTATTGCAATGAAAAGTCTAGAATGTTTTCGGCAACACTGATGATCAATGGATAAGGTCCATCAAAGACGCGCGAAGAATCTCTATTGTTGATGTTCCAAACGTTTTCATTTTGATTGTTGTAAATAGATTGATCTTTCCTGACCATGAGCCGTTTTCTTGTCCGTTAGGCGAAGGTGGTTTATTCCACTAGTTTGAGGTCTGGGGGCCAGTTTCATTTTAGTGCGGATTGAGAATTTTGCTGTGGAGAAAAAAACTCAGAAGCGAGAGAATGTTGTTTCGAACGATATGAACTTTTATTTAATATCAATAACCAGGAATGCCATTTTTATATAAATCATCAGGTAGAACATTTAAATTAAGAAGATTACGAATTTTATCAACGGTAAGAAATAAAGCTAGATGTGATTTGAATTCATTTAAAGAGGAACTGAGTCTTATATATTTTGGAAGAAGATTCCACAGTTTAGCATATTTAGTCAAGAAGAAATTGTTCCTTACTTTAGTACGAAACCTTGGTAACTTAATAGTTTTTTCACTGTTTCTCAAGCTATATTTAGAATCATGCCGTATATGAATATTCGAACGTATTTCCATATTATCCGTTGACAGTATTTTAAAGAATAAGTTGAGGTTATGCTCAAGTCTGCGAAACCATAGAGGATCGAGCTTCAGTTGTATACATCTTTCTCTATAGGATTGTCTGGTGGTATAGCCGATTATTGATTTTGAGAAAGAACGTTGTATCTTTTCTAAAACTATGCTATCGGTTTTATTTATATTAGTATATATTATGTTACAATAGTCCAAGATAGGAATGGTGAATAATTTATACATTTCTAGTTTACAATGAGGCTGAATTATAGATCTGTGTATAGTATTCATACTTTGTCTGGCTTTAGTAATAAGGTGGCGTATCTGTTCGTTGAAAGTGAGTGATGAAGAATATCGAAATCCTAAATCACGCGTGCTGTCAATCATTTGAATTGCATTATTGTTTAGAAGGATTGAGTTATTTTGTATCGTGCATCTTATAGGCATAAAATTAGATTTTGCTGTTGAGAACGTTAGACCATTATTTTTTGCCCAATCTGCAAGTGCAGCTAAATCATTGTTTAGTCGAGCAATATGAGTTTGTACTTGATTAGCTGGGAAAGTGATGACAACTTTCATGTCATCAGCGAATAAGAACAGCTTGCTATGCGAAATGACGCTATGTATGTCATTTATATATATAAGAAATAGTAAGGGGCCTAATACGCTACCTTGAATCACCCCACTGGGAATAGGTAGGCTGCGTGATCTACGGCCATTAACTTCAACAGAGTAAGTGCGATCAGTAAGAAAAGAAGTTAACCAGGAAAGAAGATTACCTCCGATGCCATATGATTCAAGTTTCGATAATAATATCTTATGAGGAACAGTATCAAATGCTTTAGTTATGTCTAGGAAGACAACTACAACTGCCAAACCTTCCTCTATCGATGTAGTAATATAGTCAAGGTATTCAAGCTGACATGTAATGCATGATCTTTTATTTAGGAAGCCATGTTGAGCTTTAGAGAAGAAACTTGGAGATAAGTGATTTAAGATAGCTTTTTTTATTATTTTTTCAAGTAATCTAGATAGTATTGCTGTGTGGTTAATTGGGCGATAATTTGATACCGTGTGCTTCGAGCCAGATTTATGTCTGGGTGTAACGACAGAGTGTTTCCATTCTAAAGGGAAGATTCCAGATTCGATTGAAGTGTTAAATAAGTTCAGTAGAAGAAGTTTGAAATCGTCACCACCCATTCTGCAAATGGCTGGTGGAATGCCTGTTATGTCTGGCTTGATACTGAACGTAGTTTGCTTGCAGACTTCTTTAATGTCATTTAGATTTATGCATATAGTATTTAATACACTAGGTGAACGAAATGTTCTAGTCATATCTTTAGAGATGGAAGTATTGTAAGTAGTATTAAAATATTTAAGAAATTCTTCGCAGATTGTAATAGAGTCTGTAATTCTTATTTCTGCCGAATTATAAGTTCGATCCTGAATAATAAAATCTACTTTGCTGGTTGAGTTTACGGATCGTGATTTAAATAACCTGCTGAGTGATTTTAGTTTATCACAACTGTTCAGTGCTCTATTTTCTGATGCAATCAATGTGTGGTCTTGAATGAGTTTGTGGTCCCTCAATAGTTCATAAGAACGTAAACGAGCAAAGATGTCGTTATTGTTAATTGCAACTTTAGACCATTCTTTTATTTTATTTTCCATTTTCTCGAGCCTAGTTCGTTTTATGCGTTTTCTAGAACTGCTAGCTTTATCGATTAAACTTATAATTTTCGAATGGAATGTCGAGGATATAGTTGGAAAATCATGTGAAAGAAAGAAATGAGACCAATCTTCAATCCTTATAAGTGTTGAAAGTAAGTTCCAATCGATGAAACGGTGAAGAGTCTTGACCTCATTGGTAGCTTTGCAAGTGCATGATAGGTGGAAGGATAAAATTTTATGGTCCCCATTGAAGGGGGAAGGCAATATTAGTAAGTTGTTTGGATCAATATTTAGAGTAAAGACTAAGTCAAGAATGTTGTCCTTCCTAGTTGGTCTATCAATAAATTGTTTGTAACCTAGTAAGTCAAGCGTTTTCATAAAATTTGTATGGGAGCTAGCTTTACTTCGTTCGTGCCAGTTTAAATTAGGCATGTTAAAATCACCGGCTATAAGTTTATAGCGTGCATGATGTAAAGACGTTTCGATGAAAGCTTGAGTTAATGTATTCAGATTATATGAAGTTGAGCCTGGTGGGTAGTAGATGCAGCCTATTAAGAGATCTAGTATAGGTAGTTGTATCCATAGTGAATCTTCAAGTTTTGTTAAATTCGAAGATGTTATACTATTAGCTTTAAATCTTGAATGCACATAAATAAGGCAACCACCACCTCGTTTCAGAGTGCGGTTTCTCCTAAATACCTGATAGTTAGGTTTCATGAGTTTAAAGTCAGAGTGATCATGACGGGTCCAGGATTCAGTTATAAGAATAATATCTACAGGTTTAGAAGATAGGTAAGATTTTAGTATATGGATTTTAGGAATAATTGATCTAGCATTTATGACCAGAAAACGAACAATATAAAAATCAGAAAATAAAGGATTAGGGGTGAGTGCATTATAGAGTTTACTATGCTTAAAATTTAATTTATGTATTTTTGAAAAAAGTGGTATTAGTGTTAAAGTATGGTTCATAATTGGAGCGAGAAACATAAGGATTGTAGAATAAAGCTTGGGGAATATAATTATTATAATAAGATGGATACTGTGTAACATTAGATGAATTATAATGAGGTTGAATATTACAAAAATGTGTAGGAGGTGGTGATGAATAGTGATAGTGTTGCTTATATAATTGGGGGTTATTCATTAAGAAACGAGATGTGTCAATATGGTTGTTGAGACTTGGTGAACCACTTATATAATTAGTTGTCTGCATACGTTGTCGTGGAGGTGTTCTGATCAGTGCCTCTCTGAAAGTAGGGGGGTTTGGTAAGAGGGGTCGTGTTTGTCTTAGTTTAGGTAAACGCGGCGGGCGTAGATGCAGATGTCGAGTTACACTCACACCTTGATTATCAGGTGCGGATGTCAAGTTCAATTTCACAGGGCTGAAGGTGGCTTAAAGCCAATCACGCGCCCAGATTTTCTTCGACGGTATGCGGTTGAGCACCCGGCACTTCGATATCGAGTATACAGTTCGTACTTTTCACACGTTCTTGCTTCCGAATATCTGGAAAGTAAGGTAGGGTTTCTCTTCACCAGCACGGTGAGAGGTCAGCTATTCAGGAAACAATGCAATAATATGCGTGAACAATGTGTGGTGTATTAAATCACTAGCCTAGTTGAGGTAAAGTGAAAGACAGTCATAGACTGCATTTGGGCTAATTTGCTGTCAGGTTGTCCAGGCCTAGACAGATATGAGAAGAATGTAAAAATACGTTTTTTTTGTTTTTTAAAGTTTTTTTATTAGACAATTTGCGGAAATAATGATAGACCTTTAACGTCTAATTCCTTTTTAACAGCTC
>JACCGJ010008607.1:0-81366 GCA_013407085.1 Atriophallophorus winterbourni | reverse complement strand
TGACTATACCTCATAAAGTGCAGGCTATTCAGAACGAACGCTGCAGGCTCAACGTTAGAATACATTTTCGAGAGGATGGACTATCATATGTATTGATCAGGTCGTTTCTGATTGTTTTTTGGGTGCCTTGGAAACAATTGTCAGGTTCTCTTTGGGCATGGTGAATTTTGCAGCTCCCATGGACCGGCTTAATTGCTAGATGCGGTAGAAATAAGCAAATCTTGTTCTTCTTCGGTAGTTTAGCCATCAACCGAGTGAATGGTTCATCGCTGAATAA
Source organism: Atriophallophorus winterbourni (assembly GCA_013407085.1). Taxonomy (NCBI): domain Eukaryota; kingdom Metazoa; phylum Platyhelminthes; class Trematoda; order Plagiorchiida; family Microphallidae; genus Atriophallophorus; species Atriophallophorus winterbourni. The sequence goes on along the minus strand of JACCGJ010008607.1, from coordinate 81,089 downwards.
AATACTTCGGGTTTAAAATATCCGAAGCTCAGCTGTAACACACAACAGGTAATGGAGTGTAAGGGATGGGGATGTGAGCAACACATTACTTTGGCCATCCATAAGTGCCTTGAGTGCTTGACCAAGAATCACTTTGTGATTCCGTGTCTGAACATCGGGGTTCGTTGTACGAACCCTATATAACAGTGGTATACAAGTATAAAATTGTTTACACAACAGGCGTGTTTGCCTACGGTTTCACAGCGTCGACTATATTACAGACTGTCACATATTTAACGCACACACACACACATACACACATGTGCTTTCCCGAATTCTAAAACCCACGGTTTCGATCAATGTCGGGATCACGCCATATTCGCAATTCAGTCTTGTAGAGTTTAGGATGACTAAGCTCATTCAGTTTCACATTCCCCCTAAAATATTAAAAGTTCGTTTCGGGTATTCGCAATGTTCCGTGCACTGAACTATTGTGACGTCTGGGTCTATGTGACTTTAAACAAAGGAGGATACGGCGCGAGATTATTCCTGCTTATAAAACTGTGTCTACTGAGGGACGTCCACTAAGGCATTTGTTTCAAGAGTGTGGTGACGAAGTGACAGGTGGAAATACCTTATCTCTTTGCACCCCTAGTTCTCGTATTGATTTTCGGAGCCGTTTTTGTTGCATATACTAAATTTCTTATTCATTCGCTACCTTCTTCTTCTTGGCTGGCGATATTTAAAGCGAAATTCGACAGATAGATGCAAACGAACATCATACGTGAGCCAAACAGTTGATATACTCAACTCGATTTATACTAATGAGTTTCACATTTTTATTGTGTTGTCGTAAATTGTTCGCTTTTGAACCATAAATCCTTCAATGCTTGATATCTCCGGCAGGTAGAAAATATAATTTAAAGCAAATTGAATAATCCCATGCAATGTCTCGTACAGCGAGGTTACATACTCACTGCGAATTAATGCACAGGTACCATCAAATCGTTTTGCAACAAGTGTGTCCATGTTTCGAATAAAGGGCTTGGCAATGGGGCGGTAACAACAGAGTTTCGTGGATCATATTCCCAAGAAGTTAGCTGCCTACTGAGTTACATTACGGCCGGCACTCCAAACGGGATTGGGGATTTTGTAATGCAACTTCGAATGGCTCTCCGTGTCGGGTTAAGGAGACCCAAGCGTTAAATTCGATTCTTGTGTATCGGTTTCTGACATTCGGAAAGCGAAAAATCTCATGTTTGTCTCCCTTAACACGTTTTATAAGTAAAATAAAAGAAACGTATGGGCGCGCAAAGGTTTTACCATCTGCACAGAATTTCATATTATGGTAAAGTTATATCACGACAATAGCGAATAGTATTGGACTGTGAATAATTTTTAGATAATATTCTTCCTTTGTTACCTGTAATGTTAAAGAATAGGTTTATAGTAGAGGCATCCAATCCTTCCATGTAAGCTTCCCTTCCACTAATGAAGCGGGTGAAATGTTGTAGCTCAGGTCAGGTCCATCATTGACTGAGGTCCAGCAAATTTAAGTACATTAACACTAGGCCGGTTGACTTTGAATGTTTCAATCGGATTTCATCCAAACGGACATTTTGCCGCGAGATTCAAACAATGGGTTTCTCGTCATGTTTGAATAACTTCGGTGCTGCCGTGACAACGCGATTCCTCTAGTAGCAAATCCAAACTTGCTTGATCGACTCAGTTGGCAACGTGATGGTAGCAAGTTTGAAGGCGGCTCAGAAAGCCACTGTGTTTCGTTGGGTTCATTAAATTATTCGTGGGTTAGGCACGCAGGAGCAGTGTTACAACAGTACAAATTTGTATAACCGAGATTAAGGTTATCCGGATGTGTTGCAGTCAACCAACTGTACAATATTTTACCACTTTGGAACTCAGGTTTCTATTTTCTCAATTCAAAGATTATTCGAGAATGACAGACCGCTGAACTTACGACTGTGTAATTTCATGAAGACTATTGTGACTACACCAGAATCAGTTGAACTCCTATGACTAGGTTTGATATATGTTGTATTCTCATAACCGGGACCGTCAGCGCCTAAACTACATGAAGCTTATCGAGCCGCAGCTCTCACTGCATGATTTAAGATTCAAGATTTATGGTTAAAAAAGCAAATTGCTGTACAGTACCATAGGATATACGTATAAAAAAAATTAAAAAAAATCGTTACTTGTATGATCATATCCGTGTTCTTCATAGATGGAGCAAAAATAATCCTTAATGGCAACACAGACTGAGGGAAATGAATCTTTGGATGGACTGTAGTTCCGTGCGTTAAAAAAGTTTAGACATCAATAGGTAGGGGCCAACGCAGTAGTTCTCAACATAATGTTTCGTAAACTTTTTTTAAAGATGTGCTCGTTCGCTGAGGTAACAATATCTGTCGGCAAGCTATTCCACAAGAAGCATACACGAACAGGGAAGAAGTGACGACGACAATTCAATCGTGAGTGTGGGATTTGAAGGGTCAAAGGGTGGCTGCGTGTGGGGACAACCGAACCAAACTTGAAGAGGTGTTTGAGAGGGTGGGATTTCGCGTAGATGATTCAATATGTCAGAGTGAGGTCGTGTAGGATACGCCTGCGCTCGAGGGTGCACAGTCCAAGTCTGGTCAGTCGCTGCTCAAAGGGTAAATTATTCAATCCGGTAACCATTTTGGTTGCCTTGTTATAAATTCGTTCGAGGAGCGAGATGTTTTTTTTCATCCATGGCGTCCAAGCTTGTACAGCGTAGTCAACGACAGGATGTATGTAAGTGTTTAGTAATTTCGCGAGTGAGTGTGGTGGGAAACGTCCGAAAATGAGTTTCAGTAAACCTAGCAAGCTACACGCACGCTTGTAGACGGCTTCACACTGTAGGCTGTTCTTCAAAGTGCCAGACACCAAGATTCCGAGATCTTTTTGTGATGTACTGCATGTATTGTACATTCCACTCTGTGGTGAAGACAATTAAGTAAATACAAAACGTGCAATTGTTTCAACTGCATCGAACGCAGTGTCTTCATTTTGGATTACCACGCGCAGTTTAGCGTTTTATCCCAGTAGGATCATTCATATTGCTATGAGCTGGCGCGTGGTTCGTCATGCGCATATTGTACCATGTCAGGAGAGAATAGAGAGGTCACCGCGTTTACTCTCCTGGAAAGATGCGCCCAAGAACATAAACTGCGAACGACTCCCGTCTTTCAACGCTTAAAACAAGTTTTACGATTGTGAAGCTTTAATTCACTCGGTCATAAATAATTTCTTCAAGTGTGTAAATAAAAAATCCTGTGGATATCGAGCTCAAAGCGTTCTGGACATTTGGATCAACGGGGATTGATAGGTTTAGAAATAAGTTGAGTCTCGTGCTCCTGTGTAAAGCAATGCGATGAAAATCAGGTCAAGAAGGATGTGAAATCATGGGATCTCATTCCATTGGGAAAAACCCACGGACTAAGCCACATTCATACAAGCCACGGTGTCCTCAATTGTGATTCATAATGTAGGCAGAATGAACCGTCACACCGCGGTGGTAACAGGGTATTCACCAACGTACTGAATTTGGCCATCAAGCGTGGCGAACAACTGTATCTGCTAGGTTAAAAATAGACTGGGCAGCTACGGGAAGACTTAAGAAATCATTGTTGCCTGGACAGTTTGCGAAGTTCATAACCGGCTCGGTAGACTTCTGTGCTAAAAATCATTCGATACCTTTCACTTGTCTGCAAGTTGATGACGACGAATTCAGTATATCAAAAAAGCTGTCCTCAGGAAGCGCTTAAGTAAACAAAACTCACCTGGTCCAATCAGAGTAAATCCAATGGTAGTGAATGTATCCGCGCCAAGGATTGCAAAACTGACAGCTTCCTCAGTTAGCCGTTGTTACTCTGCTGGCACCCGTGCTAAGGGTTGGAAACAATTATCATTACACCGGTCTAAAAGATGAATGGAAGAAATTTCGCCCTACACCATGTGCTTCACAAGTTTTAAAAATCACTGAGAGAATAGTTCTTAATCATCAACAGTAGGTACCATCTTCGAAGGAATCAATTCACCTACCGAAAGCAACGCTCCAAGTTTGATGCAATTGTTTATTTAATCACCAGAGTTCAACAAAACATTGAGAGCAAATTATTATCTGGTGAAATCCGCTTTTTGATTAAATCAACGCATTTGGTTCTACCAATGGTGATCAAATCTCAGATTTAGTTAAATCATAGAATATATCGGCGTTGAAGCAAACAGGTTTGGCCTTATTGTGATTATATTTCCCGTGTCTGTTCAGTCGCGCTTCTATAGTCACCAACAATTTTCAGTATCAAATACATAGACGATGTAGATATTGAATGTGCAGTACCCAGAAACGACTATTCGTACCTGCACCTGCTGCGTTAGATAACATTACAACCTGATAAAAGATATATCAATTTGTTTAAATCCTTTAAAATGTGCTGAACTCGTGTTCACTTACCTGCGTCGTGAACTTTGTGAAGCATTTTGCAGTAGTTTGTATTGTCTCGTCTACAGAAATTACTAAATAGAAACATGTCAAGTATCTAGGCGTCGCCATCTCCGACAGCCTTACTTGGACTCATCATCGTAATTCTCTACTTGCTAAAGATTGTAGGCTCTATTTTAAGATTTCGTCTTCGGTCTCATGGCGTTAAGCCTAAATATATTTCTCACTATACGTTCTATTGTATATGTGTTGGCCTCCTTCGGTCGATGTCGACGACGGATGTACATCACATGAATTTTCATGTTCTAGAGCTTTTAGAATGACTAAACAGTCCGGTTCGGGAGTGACAATCCATCCAGCAGCGCTTGCAACGACAGGCAGAACTCGGTCGATCAGCGTCGGTTTCACGCAGGCGGCGTGATCTGCGTTCAGCATCCAAGAGCTGTATCCGCTCATCTCCAGCTTGTAGACGACGCTTTACACAGCGCCTTCAATGTAATCGGTCAAGAGCAAGTTCTTCCCAACTCGCCGGATCAATGCCAACAGCTTTCATATCTCTTTCGCAAACGTCTTTGTACCACGGGTGCGGTCTGCCCAATGGTCGACTTCCTGATTTCAACTCACCATAGAGTAGATCTTTCGGAATACGACCATTCTCCAGTCTGTAGACATGACCAAGCCACCGCAGGCGGCGCTAACGTAATAGGGCGAACACTTCTATTGTATATTACCTCATATTTTGCAATGTTAGCCTACTAGATTTCCGGTACTTCTTTCAAAATAATTTGCGTTGCTAAAACGTTGCATCGGTTTATGAAGGCATTCTAAATAGAGTTTTGAAATGGCACTTTTCTGGCAATATTACCCTCACAGATAACTCTCACACACTACACAACAACCTCCTCGAATGTTCAGTGCCTTCAAAAGATTCGATCAAAGCATGTCGAATTGCTTTCCACAACGGACTCACATCGAAGGTCCATTTTTCTATTTGAATAAAGTTATCTCTGCCAAACCAATATTTTATCGAACAATTATGGTCAAATTTGTCATGCCGATGTGATTACACGTATATTTTCCATAAATATTTCAATGCGTAATATTTACAGGCTATGTTTTGTATTTTAACATTAGTTTTACAATGAAATTTCGAGTGCTTTCAAACAAAGCTTTGTCCTTTTTATACACCGAAGGAGATTGGGATCACCCATACACACAAATGAGTCTAAAATCAGTGGAGAGTTAATTGGCGAATTTTCCAGAATCGATTAGGAAGTGATCACCTTCCGTGATGGATTTAAAAAAAGGGAAATCAGGTCTTGGTAACAAGAAATTAACATCTAACCGTTCTGTCGGCGCAGAATTGATCTGATATTAAACACCGTGCGATGGATTTGAATTAAACTCGTGCTCGTAGGCGTGGTAACAATTTTTTTGGTAATCACAACCACGAAGAGGATGATGTTTTCATTCTCAGTAAAGCAGCTGGGATCCATAAGGCAGGCGTTAAACTCCAGTGTCCTTTACACGCTCACCTATCGAACGTCAAGCTAAGCCGAAATTTTTCTAACTATCGTTGGTGGTATCTGGGTTGAGTCCATTTCACTAAACTTGCAACCGCAATTGTATTCGAACCTAGAGCGTCTTATTAAAGGTCAGACGTTCTATCCGCAAGTGCAGTGCTCATTCAGGAAGCCGAGTGACACCAATCTCTCCTAACTTACGCACGGTGGATTCAGCGTCGTGATGGAGATACCTACTCGAGATTGAACTGGTGTGTCTATTCGCACGTGTCTTGGGCGATTGTTTGTTTTGCCGTTATAATAGTTCGTGTCAAAGCCAGGGTCGCGTGCTCTTCTACCGTTTTAATCACAACAGGCATGTAGACGGTAGATTGATGTGAGGAAACTGCATTCACTGACATGACATGGGTCATTAAACTCAAACATGTCAGAGTCGAATATTCATGCTCGCGAACGTGTGATTACAGTTCACCCGGGGCTACCCAATTTCGTTTGGTGTTTATTTGACCCAGTTTTGATTGTAAATCGCATATACACTGAATGATAGCATGAAGATAACAATTGTGCTCTTCAATTGATAAGCGGCCGACGAAAACGCAGTCGCAATTGTACATTTAAGAAAATGGCAAAGAACAGGAAACCGGTTTTATAGTGTAAGTGATTGAATGTGAGCACTGCTCAACCCCAATTCCATTCAGGTGTAGAATATTTGTCGGCGTTAGTGGAAAAATAACCGCGGCAACATAGCGTGAAGCAAAAGTCAAACTGGTAAAACGAGGATTGTTCCTAGACAGAGCACACTTGGTAAGCGGCAACGATCACAAACTGGGTGTGAGCTTGGAATTTGCTCTTCGAACTTCATATACTACTTATTTGACTACTATCAATCTAGCACCCTGACTTGCAGGACAAATCATAGCCCCTGTGTCGTTTCGGCGTAGTAAAAGAGAACAAGAGCTGTGGACTCCTCATAAATAACCGAACTGGTTTACCTGACTTAGTTCACTTAATCCTGTGTTCCCGATGGGTTCAACCAACATACCCTAAACACTCTATCGTTAGTCCTGAATGTCTTGCGAAAAACGTGAAGAATCTATCGATCGATCAGGTCTCGAAAGTAACTTATTATTCGACTATATGATAGAGAAAGGAAAAAAACAATCCAATTGATAAACAAATTCAGTGTGCAAGAATTAGTTTGAAGAAGGTTGGATATAGAAAGAGATGCCTACCAAAACTCCCGCTTAAATACGACTTGAAGAATATCGTTTAAAAATATGCATAAATATACTATTGTAGATATTGCTTTGTTTACAGTTTAATTTTTAGCATGTAATCAATTCGAATAACAAGATCTTTCTTGTGAATAACGGTAGATTCTCGATATTCCTTCATCTAATACCAGAATGCGACTACTGCTCGAATAGGTAAGGTCATGTCTTCGGTCATACAGCATAATTACTGACGCAAGCCATAGCAACCATGCTCCGAAATTAAACGCAACGAGATGATCCATAATTTGGCTCATTATGATCGGTCAAAAGAGCGCATTGGACGGCGCTTTGCGTTATCGATTTTTGGCACAAATATGTGCTAACGCGGATAACGCTATAAATCAAACTCCAGGTAACAAAGAGAATGTTTCTCAACCCACTTTCAACATATATACAATGTTTCCTTTTAAATTAGACCATCATAAGAGTCGGAATGTCAAAATACCATGGATTCAGAATGGTCACCTGACTTACGAAAATACAATCGCGAGATGTCCACTTTATGCTCAAAGACTTCCGCTGAATAGTTTACATTCGAATGGGGTAAATTGTGAATTTCGCTTCAAACAGCGCAAACACCCATTGATAAACGGGTTTCCGACAAAGAACCACTGTGTTCAAAGACAGTGAATCCCGAGTCAAAGTTAATATAGGTGTCTGCAAACTGGTGTTAAGACTACGACGTCAAGGACTGTGAGAAAAGCTGGATGAAGAAACTCTCTGTAGCGCTTGGATCAGCGGGGCATCCGTTAGTCCGGGTAAGGTTGATTGGAAGCCTTACGCGATATGGCTACAAATAGAAATTGGTGAGAGCATTGTAGTTTATTGTTCTATCATCGCATTTTATAAAAATTCCAAAATTGAAACTGCAAGAACATGTTGCGCGTTTGCATATTCCGTTTTCATTTTAAGCATCTGCTCCTCCTGTGCATTATCTCTCGTCTCAGACCTTCGCTGTATGATGATAAACACGAAATCGTTTAAAATGGGAAAAAGTGGTCTTCTGCTCACAGTACCGTAATTAGGCCGGCTTCTGGATGTTTGTCGACATCAGACGTAGTAAGTTTGGTGATTAAGTGGTAGAATTCTATTTTAACAATGTCCACTGTTTCTAGTTATTATACTGAATCAAATCTGAACTCCTCTAACCTGATAACAACTTTCATAAGCCGGACATCGCCTCATCGATCCGTTTCGGTCAAGCACCACCCCAACCGAAAACGAGCAACCCATTCAAATCGTTTGTTGCCAAGACCGTTTGACCGCTTGCGAGTGTGGATTTGAATTTTCGAATAACGGACCGTGGGACCTGCCTAGCCTCAGTGATGGGCACAATTAACTCACAAAGCAACGACAAAATGACCGAGTGACACGGCTAGATAATTGATATGATTTCGACCGTTTGACCAAACGAACTGAATAAGGCTAGATTACTTTGCCGCGAGTGTGGCCCCAATTAAGTTTGCGGGCACTAGAAACTAGCCTACAAATTATAGGACATCTCGCGGTATTGAATGGACGAAATTAGATCCAAAATTTGGCGGGATAACATCTAGTACAAATAATCAGTATCCGCGATACCTCCGCGGTAGGTCGGTTAAATCCTAACACTTTGTTATGACCAAGACAGCAACCCCCTGATAAAACACGATAAGGCAGACTGAGGGAACACTGATGTCACGCATGAACGAACATGTAGACAACGCACCGAGCATGAGAACTACCCACCGCTAGGTTGGCGCCAGCGACCACAATGCGAAAGAAGACCAACTGGACAAAATTCATGCATTGAGTAATTAAGCAATAAAAACGACATTTAGAAAGAAAGTTCACAAAAATTACATATACAATGTGTTACACACGTGTGCACAATCGCCACGAAAGTCAAATATTAACCAAGTAACGAAGATATTCGCATTGAACATCGGATTGACGATCACAATCGACGATATGGACAATACTTCATGGTGTGTGCTTCATCCCCTGTTGCCTCACAAATTGGACAAGACAACGAACGTAAAATCGGGCAAGTAACTCTTCCGGATTGATCCCTTACCTGAAAAAATCAGCGAATGTAAGTTAACACAATCAAGCAAGTCTTGATGGAAAATGGGCAGACAGGGACTTACTTTGTGAGTGATGTACACTGTGAACGGCTCTCCATTGTTCCTGCAGAAAGCACATAATTCCAGACCGGATTCTGCTCGTTGAAGGAAATTTTTAAATTCTTGCAGTAGAGCGGATAGCTGAGCGTTGTTCGCAAAATCGTCCCCACGCGGTTTTAGATATCTGGAAAGTGAATACTCATAAAGGATCTCTTACTTTTGTTCCAATAGTCGAATGAGCTGCTGTAACCTGATGAGTTGGGCCAAAGGCGGTAATTTAGTTTTCTTCATTAGGCGTGGTGGCAGACACTGTGATTCTGTAAATGGAAAGCCATTTAGACGATGGTCACACGCGCATAACAACAAATACAAACAACTCGAATAACTCACTGTCAGTGGATGGGACGTCCGCACGTGAAAAATTACGAATCGGATTGCAACTGGTAACAGGGGATTCCCAATCTGTAGTGTGGCTTTGCGAACTGGAAAGCCGACCCATTCGCTCCGTCAATTTCTCGAGTTGAAGCTCTGTGAGAGGAATGCGCTTCCGTTATTGGGGGGCCCATTAATGAACACATCGAGGATAGCAGAAAATGCAATAAAAACTCACGAAAGTTGAGATCACCCCAATCAGATGAATTACTTGGGTGTGAACTTTGGAACCCGGTATTGTGACTTATACTATCGGAGTGATGCATTTGTACTTCAGGTACTGAGATCCCGGTAGACCATGTTGGATTCCAAGGCCAGGTTCCAGATAGCACAGCGGGAAGTGTAGGTTTGACGTTTGGAGAGTTGTCCCATAGGGAAGATAAATCACATGCAGGCGAACGCAACATTATGCGACAAACCGAAACAATAAATGGCTAACGAGAGTTCTGACTTTCACCACATTAAAATGTTTCGATTTTAATTGGTTTATTTTTCGACCAATGGCTGCAGTATGGTTTCCGCCCAATTTATTGGTCAATGTGACCACTCTGTAAATTCACGAATTTGATTGGTTTGTGCCGTTTGTTCCCGTGTGAGTATTTCGTTTTATCCGTTCGTCCACTTTCGTGCCTTCTGTAAAAAATCGCCATGCCCTGGGGCTTATAGGGGCTTCACCCCCCTGTCAGCTTATAAGGGGTGTAATAACTAACGCCAACGAAAGTCAACTGAAATTCCCAATGGTAGTAGTGAGGGTGAACTCCGCTCGCCTTTGTAAATCGGTTTTGATCGATATAAAACCTGAGGTTGAATCCCAAAACTGTCGCCAAATATTTAACTACATTCCTTGAGCGGAACTGGTAGTATAGTACCATGACCATCAGTATCAGCTTGGAATTGCTTTAGCGACGCAATGCACGCCCCGAATAAGTTTCAATAGTTACTGGGCATCGCCATCGTCTGTTTATAGTTTCATTTGTAAAACGTATCTGGTTGCAAGCTCTGTTTAAACTCATTCCACATGGGCCGACCTTCCGACTGCTATCGGACACCGTTGCATCAGAAGTCCCGTGGTGCTATGTGAAACTCAAAGAGTGACAGACCGGTTTTTCGGTGGCCCAACAAAGTAGCACAGCATATTGCATTCTGCTTTGCGGGATGTACCCTCTTAAAACTATCCTACGAATAATTGGGACTGAATGCTTTTCGAACTTTTCAACCATTTGTTCAAATCTAGTTAACCGACATGTCTTTATCTTCTTGCTAGTCCTTATGTGCCTAGAATAACAGATTTTTTAGGGTCGTGAAGCTATTTGAAACGGTTCAGTTCAAATGTGCCAAAAAGAGCAAATACATTGATCACATTAACGGTCCATTAATATTCACATCAAGATTGCTAGATTCTGTTTGGTGAGCAGTCAGACTGTAGTATAGCGATAGAAAAGCTTAAACTCCGCGGCATCGGTTTAATCAGCCAAACCTGACCAACCACACAGTGAACCTCTCAGCCTAACAAACCTAGGCCATTGAATCATCTACTGTTTCCGATAACAGAGCACAGGTGGTTCGGAACACTTTGTGCATTGCAAAGTAGGGAACGAGGTGCCTAATCGGTCCATTGGGTTGACTACTCGAGAAAATACTTCCTCGATCGCTTGCGTATGAGCGTATTGGTATCATTGAACAGGTTGGTTGTGCATGTCTTATCAAATGGTCCAAGCTTTGTTTACAATTTCTCCACGGTTTCGAGGTACATGGATCCCGATCGTAGGCTCAGCCTGATGTGCACAAATATCGGGAATAATTTAGTTCGGCTTGTGTGTATACCGATATTGGTCGAGCATTGAGGCAACATTTTCAAATGTTTTCACGCTAAAACGTGTTATAATAAAATCAAGTCAACCTTCACATACTCCGTCCTTCATTCTGTAAGTATATGGTTGACAGCGCAGCTAAACCTTCTTGGCGATGCAATGCCCACTCCGTGATTTGACTCCGTTCTGCGTCTCGAATCGCCATCGGAACACAATATTGATGCACATGCGGTGCCATCGCATCCATCATTTTCGTTCGTTCCAGGGTCGCGAGAACTTGACCTCACCACGGGACTGCCATGTGAGCTGAAGTTACGCACATTCGGATACATCGAAACGTCGTCACCTGATGCGCTGACCTTACGCCGAGTGGCTACATCTATTACAGATCAATACCTCCCTGGGTTTCGGTAGCTGGAGTTGCTGAAAACCGAACCATGGTGATCCAACCAACGCCCCTGGTTTTAGCAACCGTTGCACCATTCATATTGAGGTCAATGGGGTGAAATTTTATACATGGCAAGCTGGTTGCGATACCATAGCTCGCCAATATGGTGTGCCAAACATTATTGATCGATCGTGTTTGTGACCACAATTGCTCAAGCACGGTGCAGGTATTGGCTGAGCTTCAAGTTTTATGACTGTGAAAACAACCAGCTGTACATTGAAGTCATGACTGAAATCCTTTGGTATTTCATAGGAATGATTCAATGCTCTAGCTAAGCAAATAGCTATACACTACCACAGAATAGACGTATATGTTGACGGTGTTGACCATGGAGGTACAGAGCATACGCATGATGATCATTCTCTTCACAGAGTTTCACATAACTAAGCAGTCCGATTTGGAAAGAACAATATATCTTGCAGCACTCACTGGGATGGTTGGTCTATGAGCGGGAGTTGGACGCTTTCTGCGTTATCAACGTCCAGCAACTGATAGTGGTATCTGCCGTGAGTCATGAGATACACGCAGCCACTCAGCGGCACTGTAAATCCCCCATTCCCGTATTAGCTGTCGCCGATATTTTTTTATTCAGTAGATGTCTGTTTCCTTGGGAATGCTCTCCCCGAAAATATTGTTACCGCTCCCAGCGTTCAAACGTTCATTCTAAATTTTGACACGTATTTATTGCATAACAATGTGACAAAACCTGCGTATTAACTCACAGTAAGTTTTCAATTGGACTGAGTGTGAGCTTACATCGACGGAGCTTTGGACTTTTACCATCGGAACTTTCTCCCAATGATGAACAGGTAACGTCACTCGGTGTGAATTACAAAGTCAAGGTTGGGCATCATGCATACAAAAGATAATCGCGTCCATCCATATCATCACGCACCCAAGGTTTACGAATACACATCAATATGCCGGACTTACTGAGCTAAAAATGTAGGCGTTCAGTTTTCTGAGCCTAGCACAGATGAAACAACCTCTCTGTCATAATGTTTTTCAACCGGTTTGTTCGTTGAGTGAGTAATCTAACTGTGGTTTTGTACAATATCCCATGCGCCCAAGCCGAACCTTGCGCTTCTAACCCAGTGAGCGGAAAAAGACGGTTATCTGTTGTATGCGCAGCTGTTAGCATAAATGAGTAACTTAAGCTACGAATTAGTTTTCACACGATTACTCTGTGTAGAATATATTGTTTGCACTCTAGTTTCGTCACAAACACACACACATCAGGACCAGCTTCTTACCTTTGCATTGATCAGGTATAGGCAGTATGATCAGAATCAAAGTGCCAAAGCCGCTGGAGATTCACACTTTATTGTTGGCCTGCATCGGTCCATGTCGACTATGTATATATATCACAAGCGCATCATGGTTTCATGCTTAGCAGCTTTCAGATCGAATACACAGACTGATTCGGGATTGATAATCTCTCCCGCAACGCACAGAGCGGTAGGCATTACTTGCTAAATCGGCCGCAGTTGCAATCCGGCGGCGTGATCTGCGTTCAGCAGACAAGAGTGATATCTGCTTCTCCCCGACTTACAGACGACGCTTTACACAATGTCTCCAATGTGAGCGGTCAAGAGCAAGTTCTCCACAATTCGCGGGGTCAATGCCAAGAGCTTCCATATCTCTTTTGCAAACGCCTATGTAACGCAAATGCGGTCTGCCCAATGGTCGGCTTCCTGATTGCAACTCACCAAAGAGTAGATTTTTCGGAATACGACCATTTTCCATTATGTAGACGTGGTCAAGTAACTGTAGGTTGCGCTGCAAATAGTATGGTGAACATGCACTTTAGACCAGCTTTAGCAAGCACTTGAGCATCAGTCACTTTATCCATCCACGATATGTTCAAGATACGAATGATGCTTCGTAGATGGAAGACAGTCAGCTTCCGTTCGTGTCTTACGTGGGTGGGTGGTCCAGGTTTCACTGCCATACAGTAAAGCATTTAGAACGCATGCGCTCTACACCATCATCTTCGTCTTTACAGCCAGCTTGCGGTTACCCCAAACACGAGAGTTCAAACGGGACAGAATGACAGCTGCTCTGCCAATCCACTTATCAATCTCCGCGTCTAGCGACTGGTTATCCGCCTTGGTTCAACCAAGATATGTGAAATTATCTACTGGTTCAAGCTGACCGTTTTCCACAGTGATGATTGGTGGCGATACAATCACTTTGATCTTGCTCATGCTGATTGTTAGCACACAGTCTTTGCATGTCGACGAAAAACAATCCATTAGCGTCTGGAGATGTTCTGGTTTTGAGCAATAATGGCGCGTAATAACGTGCATATGCAGGTAAAGTTAAATGTATGGGCAAGACCGAAATGTCCATTTAAATCTCACAACTGGTTTCGGCTTCAACACAAATCAGGTAGAAACACTATTATCAAAAGTTAGGTGCTTTTATACTTCACTAGGAAATTGGATGTATTTTCTCGTTCTCGACTCGCAATCATCTTTTCACGTGACCCCAACATCAATAACTCAACTTAAGGGATGGGGATGTGAGCACCACAATACAACTTGAGGTCAAAGTGATGTGTTGCTCACATCCCCCGAAATTTTTTGAATGTATTTGAACATCGTCGTTCTTTGTCAGAACCCTATATAGCAGTGGCATACAAGTTTAACTTTGTTTTGAACTTGAGGTCATTCACTGAGTTGTGAGATTTTTATAGTTTGTAGGACAAGGCCTATGAGAATTTGCGTGGACGGGAGCAACAAGCAAACATTTGGCCAAGGGAGACGATCATTTTTATGGATCTACAACACTGTGGTTGTTCGATTGACCTTGTGCCCGGTGGCCTAGCAACCGGAATGGCGGTCGCGTTTTCTCACGCTCACCGTACCGCGTACGAGACGTGTACACGCGGATCCCATAACCCAAGCAGAGAGGCCGTCGTGAGGTCAGTTTGTTGATATGGTCGTTTCGGGGTTGAGGCACAAGAGAGCAATCGCAAGTACATGAGTAACTACGGCGGACGTGAGCACGGCTAAACAAGTCAGGCCATTGATTTGAGATCGATTCACTTAGACCCGGTTTGAGCATCAGTCATCGAATTATTGGCTATGCCAAGCATGGACGTTTAAGCCAAATCATAACTTTGTTTGATTGAAAGAAATTTTATTTCTACAGTTATGCTGACAGAGTAATAAAACGTGATCCTAACCGCAGGGGACGAGAATCTTTCGAAAACAAGTCGTCATAATTTCTTATTGAAATTTCCTAAGAGATGTCTGATTCGATGAACTACCAAAAAGGACATCCGATAAAACATTTACGCAACGAATTCGAGTAGAAAATTCGACGGTATTAACAAAACCTGATTTGACGTGCATGTGATCAACTGATAGTTAACGAATAGTTTTTACGTATTTTAAACTCATCAGGATCATGTCCACGGAGTGGTTTGGATTTGCTTTTAATGCGTACTGGATGACAAACCAACGCATAGCTTAGAACGGTGGTATATCTAAATGTGGCATGTGATTAAAGATCTCCTTGGTGTGTCTATTTGTCTTCAGTTTGATACATATCCCATTTTCAATTTTCGATCATTCACAGTTAACACGTTTCACGATATTCCCACTTGCCAACATCATGATAATCGAAATCTGATTCATTTAACTTTGTCGTCACTGGTGTAACATATACGGAACGTAGTTGTATTCTACTGACCCGGTCTGCTTAGTACAAGCAACGCTGCCCCGGATACCTGAACATTTGTCTTTCAGACTGGTGTTTGTTCCCGGGTTCATTAGGAAGTAATTCAACAGGTACGATGTACACTGCGGCAGTTCAATATGCAGAACACGCTGCTGTCAATGTGACAACTGATCCGTCGCCTCGACATCAAAGGAACCAAAGAAACAGCCAGTTTGGCTCATTTTGGTAATGACATCGTCACAAGTAATGCTAGAACAACTAAGAACTGCCTAACGGGACTTCATCTTTGGAATCATTCTCAAGTTTACCTCGATTCGGTATATCGAGGTTGAATATTATGGCTTTTCTTCATCTAAGTGGACTGCCTCCGTAAGTTTGCAAGCTCCAGTTGTTCGATGCAAACTTGTTTCAATGCTATTAACCTGACATTATCCCTTCCCACGTCTGTAGAATCTGTTCGCACAGTACCATGTCCATGGGACAGGAACTGGACTTTGGTGTGATAGGTTACATGCGTTGCGCGTCAATCCATGATTTTCGGAAATGGAAGCTTATCTCCCAATCCAACCCGCGACCTCCCGGGACCAGTTCGAACGGCCTGAGTTGGCCGATTAGTTAAGTAGCAAATCCATTTCCAGCACCAACTGCCGAGATACTAGAATCGTTGTTCGTTCAATTGTTAACCACAAAACTGGTTCGATGAACAGCGTGATGCTCGCCAATGATTTTCAAAACTTTCATCGGTGTCGATGCAAAGTATTCACACGTATTGTGCAGGAAGTAAGAACACGTTGGCATAGCAACGAATGGGGTGTTAATCACTCGAAGTTTTAGGGTGAAAAGTGGATTGTGCCGAGGCATTCACTGACACCTTACTTGCTATTTGAACGTGTTTGAAGTGGACGATTATCGCTGCGTAATTGGTGAAGAGAGCAAGGCTCAGCAGCAATGAGGCCAATTATCAGTTAAGCAAGCAGTTAAGCAAAGGTGTCTCTGCGCACACAAGGAAGAGATTTCGAGCTTCGATTGTAACCGATTTGAAAAATACTCGCATTGTTAGTTGCGCGAATTGTATTTCAAGAAAAGATCTTGAACGTATTGTTCCGCTTTGTGATCAGTTTATATTGTGGATAGCATGATTATTCCAGTTGAAAAAGTGCGCTGAAATGCTCAAGCAGGGAAGAGAACATAAAGCTTATATGATACTGACTATTCTACGTGGAGTGACTTACCCGAAACCGCGCGGTTTACACAAATGTAATGGGAGAACCATGAAATTTCGGATAACACTAACACCTAGGGGATTGAAAGCTCAGTTGTTGATAGACAGACAGACAGTTAGATAGATAGATAGATAGATAGATAGATAGATAGATAGATAGATAGATAGATAGATAGATAGATAGATAGATAGATAGATAGATAGATAGATAGATAGATGTTAGATAGATAGATAGATAGATAGATAGATAGATAGATAGATAGATAGATAGATTAATAGATAGATAGTTAGATAGATAGATAGATAGATAGATAGATAGATAGATAGATAGATAGATAGATAGATAGATAGATAGATAGATAGATAGATAGATAGATAGATAGAGCGATAGATAGATAGATAGATAGATAGATAGATAGATAGATAGATAGATAGATAGATAGATAGATAAGATAGATAGATAGGCTAGATAGATAGATAGATAGATAGATAGCAATTATAGTAATTATTTATTTTTCGTTTATCTTGTTTTTGACAATTTTTATTCTTACTGGTCACATTCCAATTTACCCCATGCTATGATCAGTTTTGGTTACATTAACTTAATGCGAACACAGCAGGAATTGTTCAGTTCTCTCTACACCTGCCATATCCGCTGTCCTGAATCAACCACATGTCAAACTGAATCGGGAGTTTGGGCTGAGTTCGTGGGGGGTTCCCATCAAGAATTGAATTGTTCAAGGTTTGTCTAAGCACGTGACCTCATATTAATGATACCACTTAAGGACCAATTTGTTTGTGCAATCGAACTTCAAACGTGGGAAATGACAGTGACCTGCTTGATTACGGTTAAAAAGAATAGATCAAAATTAGCTTAAATCCAGTCGATCTCTTTCGACTGATTTTTTTGTGAATCGGTTTCGTGCTGCGTGAACTTAGATGGCCATTGCGAACATGAAAACTTAACAGCCATTGCAATTAGAAAACTATTCTAGGCTGTTCGAGTATGAATAGAGTGAACGAATGTAGAATTCTTGTTCCAGAGTAATAGGTTCAAATTCACGAAAGACTGATTTTGTAAATTTGGATAATATACTACAAAATAGTTGATTGTTAATTAGAAACAATAAATGTTCCGTAACCGACAATAGATTTCACGGGTAATTTCGTTGCCAAACTTTTTTACATCGACGGGGCAAAGTATATAAATTATTTCTTTACGAAAACACCTATTGGAATTTCAAATCTACAAAGCTGATTGTTATCCGGGCCAATGTTGAGGATGTGCATGACCAGATTCTTAGTTTTCGCTAAGAGCACATCGCGAGAACGCGAAGCAATTTTAGACTACCTGGAATTTCTTGTCATTATTTGTTCAACGGGAACAGCAACTTGCATCAGACTAGACAAATTCTCAATAGTGTCACTAAAAAGACACATGATTTATGATTGAAAGGTTCTTTTGGGTGAGGTCCAGCAAAGTTTTGTTATTATTTGAAGCAGTATCACGATTAATTCACGTATAATCTTCAGGTTACCATTTAGAGTAAAACAAACTCGTGGGGCTTACTCTCATCTTTATGAAAAGAATTCTAAACAAAATATACACGAACTGAATGAAAATTCCTGTGGCATTTATGCTTGAAATGCGTATTGTCCAGGAAACACACATGAAATCGAATCTTTCGTTCTTCGTTGGCATGCAGAGACTTTGCTCTAACAATCAGCATGAGCAAAACCGAATTCTTTCGACAAGAGACTTTATCGCCTTACATGAAATGAAAGCGATGCAAGTTCGCGTATGCTTTGTCCCCGCGGTTTAGTTGATGTAGAAGTTGGCGATGCCGGAGTGTGGACAATGGTTCAATGTGTGGTACGCGTTTTCTCTTATACCATGCTAGCTAGTGTGTTAGGCGATGCAATTGATTTCGGGTCGGATTGTGAACGGTTGTGTAGGGCACGTTGTTGTGCGGGCAGCGGTTTCGGTGTTGTGTACGTGTGTGGTGCGTAGTTATTGTCGGTTTGGTTTGATATAGGCCTGTGGTGCGCACTCGTTCGGCCGCGACCATACCACGTTGGAAACACCGGTTCTCGTCCGATCACCGAAGTTAAGCAACGTTGGGCCCGGTTAGTACTTGCATGGGTGACCGGCTGGGAATACCGGGTGTCGCGGCCGTTTTCGCAAGTGAATTCTCCGATTTTTCACTACGTTTTGCACCCATTGTTCGGCAAACGTGTGTATGCTTGCGTACCACCCGCGACGCTGCCTACGGTCGCTGAATGCGCTTGCAAACAAAGCGCCCTCGTTTTGTTTTCAAACATCACTACTAATAAGTAGATCGTTTATAGGAAAAAGCGAAACATGTGAACACTACTTTCGCAACCACGCACGGTTCGTTCCCCCTCTCGCGAGCCAGCCTCGCCGAGTTCCGCACACAGTCCACGGCACAGCAACCCACAAGCGCAAAATCGAATGATCACTCGCACGTACGACTATACGACCACACGCAACGAGCGACTTCGCAAACCCGTCGCTTTGACCGCGAAACACGAGCGTTGCGTTAATAATACACTTCGCTCATTCTACGCACGCACTCCGGCGGCATGGTGGTGTGTAGGCGGTCAGCCATTGTACCCAATAATGGCCGGATCGGGCATCGGCGAGGAAGTAGACGGGCCGTCAGTCGGGTGGAATTGGTTAGAAGGGTGTGGCTTGCGCGTTGAGGTCAGGCGTACTGGACTTTGCAATGAAGCGATGCTAAGTTCGCGTATGCTTTGTCCGGAGGAATCCTGCGTCGCTTCTGGTGACGAGGACATCCAAGAACGGTAGGCACCTGTTGATTTCTGTTTCTTTCGTGAACTTTATTCCCGTGTAGACACAATTCAGTGGTCTATGAGGGTATTCGACTTGCAATCTCTTGATTTTGACGAAGGTGTCGTCCACGCGTAGCGATGGCGTTACGATGTTCAGGCGTGGTCACCCTGGATTCAGAAGACATCAATGCTTCGCAGCGTATTTACCATCGAACCACAAAGCTTGTACCCGGACTAGCTGCTAAACCATATGAAGAACGTTTGAGGAGTCTCAATCTTTTCGACTTTCACTGTCGTCGACTAAGAGGTGACCTCATACTGATGTACAATATTATGCACGTCCCTAACCATCCCTTGTCCAAACTTTTCACACGCTCGCCAACCCGTGCCAGTCGGAAACATGAACTTTCAGTGCTTATTCCCACTTCAAGACTGAACTGTCGAAGATATTCGTATGCTGTACGTGTAAGTTTCACATGGAACACCCTCCCATCCACTGTTACACACTCAGCCAACCTGGATATTTTTAAAGCTAATTTGGACAAACACTTGAGAGACAACCCAAAACTTGATACGATTACATGACATTGAGTTTTCCTGTTCTTCTTTTTATTGTATATACCTCATAACGCCATCCTATGGTATGTTAAGCTAAATGCTTTTTAGTACCATTAAACTTTGAATACTTTGATCACCCTAAGTTTCGGTTCTATTAGAGGAATGGTAATGCGTTCCAATCTCTACATTACACCTTCCACTATCAGTCCAGAGATAGGCAACCCCATTGGAATTCCTTTGATCTGCTCATACAATTTTCCATTGAACTTGAATGGAGTGTGGAGGCAAAGATCCCAGAGCGTCATTAGTTACTCAAGAGTACTGGACGTTGAAATGAAGCGATGCTAAGTTCGCGTATGCTTTGTCCCACGTGGTTAGTTGATGCAGAAGTTGGCGATGCCGAGTGTGTGACACTGGTTCAATGTGTGGTACGCGTGTTCTCTTATACCATGCTAGCTAGTGTGTTAGGCGATGCAATTGATTTCGGGGCGGATTGTGAACGGTTGTGTAGGGCACGTTGTTGTGCGGGCAGCGGTTTAGGTGTTGTGTACGTGTGTGGTGCGTAGTTATTGTCGGTTTGGTTTGATATAGGCCTGTGGTGCGCACTCGTTCGGCCGCGACCATACCACGTTGGAAACACTGGTTCTCGTCCGATCACCGAAGTTAAGCAACGTTGGGCCCGGTTAGTACTTGCATGGGTGACCGGCTGGGAATACCGGGTGTCGCGGCCGTTTTCGCAAGTGAATTCTCCGAATTTTCACTACGTTTTGCACCCATTGTTCGGCAAACGTGGGTATGCTTGCGTACCACCCGCGACGCTGCCTACGGTCGCTGAATGCGCTTGCAAACAAAGCGCCCTCGTTTTGTTTTCAAACATCACTCCTAATAAGTAGATCGTTTATAGGAAAAAGCGAAACATGTGAACACTACTTTCGCAACCACGCACGGTTCGTTCCCACTCTCGCGAGCCAGCCTCGCCGAGTTCCGCACACACTCCACGGCACAGCAACCCACAAGCGCAAAATCGAATTATCACTCACACGTACGACTATACGACCACACGCAACGAGCGACTTCGCAAACCCGTCGCTTTGACCGCGAAACACGAGCGTTGCGTGAATAATACACTTCGCTCATTCTACGCACGCACTCCGGCGGCATGGTGGTGTGTTACCGGATCGGGCATCGGCGGGGAAGTAGACGGGCCGTCAGTCGGGTGGAATTGGTTAGAAGGGTGTGGCTTGCGCGTTGAGGTCAGGCGTACTGGACTTTGCAATGAAGCGATGCTAAGTTCGCGTATGCTTTGTCCGGAGGAATCCTGTGTCGCTTCTAGTGACGAGGACATCCAAGAACGGTAGGCACCTGTTGATTTCTGTTTCTTTCGTGAACTTTATTCCCGTGAAGACACAATTCAGTGGTCTATGAGGGTATTCGACTTGCAATCTCTTGATTTTGACGAAGGTGTCGTCCACGTAGCGTACCCTAAGTTTCGGTTCTATTAGAGGAATGGTAATGCGTTCCAATCTCTACATTACACCTTCCACTATCAGTCCAGAGATAGGCAACCCCATTGGAATTCCTTTGATCTGCTCATACAATTTTCCATTGAACTTGAATTGAGTGTGGAAGCAAAGATCCAAGAGCGTCATTAGTTACTCAAGAGTACTGGACGTTGAAATGAAGCGATGCTAAGTTCGCGTATGCTTTGTCCCACGCGGTTAGTTGATGTAGAAGTTGGCGATGCCGAGTGTGTGACACTGGTTCAATGCGACGTGGTACGGTTTTCTCTTATACCAGCTAGCTAGTGTTTAGAGCGAGGAATGATTTGCGGGTCGATTGTGAAGGTGTGTAGGCACGTTGTTGGGCGGGACAAGCGGTATTTAGGTGTGGTACGTGTGTGGTGGTAGTTATTGTCGTTGGTTTGATATAGGCCTGTGGTGCGCACTCGCTTGGCCGCGACCATACCACGTGGAAACACCGCGTTCTCGTCCGTCCCAATCACCGAAGTTAAGCAAACGTTTGGGCCCGGTTAGTAATTGCATGGGTGACCGGCTGGGAATAAGGGTGTTCGCGGGCCGTTTTCGCAAGTGAATTCTCGAATTTTCACTACGTTTTGCACCCATTGTTCCGGCAAACGTGTGGTGCCTTGCGTACCACCCGCGCAGCGCCTACGGTCGCCTGAATTGCGCTTGCAAAACAAAGCGCCCTCGTTTTGTTTTCAAAAATACTACTATAAGTAGACGTATAGGAAAAAGCGAAACATGTGAACCTACGTTCGCAAACCCCGCCACGGTTCGTCACACTCTCGCGAGACAGGCCTCGCGAAGTTCCGCACCCAGTCCACGGCCAGCAACCACAGCGCAAATCGAAATTATCATCGCACGTACGACTATACGACCACACGCAACGAGCGACTCGCAAAACCCGTCGCTTTGACCGCGAACACGTGTGAGCGTTTGCGTTATAATTAACTTCGCTCATTATACGCACGCACCTCGGCGGCATGGTGGTGTTGAGGCGGTCAGCCATTGGCACCCAATAATGGCCGGATCGAGGCATCGGGGGGAAAGGAGACGGGGCCGTCAGTCGGGGGGAATTGGTAGAAAGGGTGGGCTTGCGCGTTGAGGTCAGGCGTACGGACTTGCAATGAAGCGATGCTAAGTTCGCGTATGCTTTGTCCGGAGGAATCCTGTGTCGCTTCTAGTGACGAGGACATCCAAGAACGGTAGGCACCTGTTGATTTATGTTTCTTTCGTGAACTTTATTCCCGTGAAGACACAGTTCAGTGGTCTATAAGGGTATTCGACTTGCAATCTCTTGATTTTGACGAAGGTGTCGTCCACGTAGCGTACCCTAAGTTTCGGTTCTATTAGAGGAATGGTAATGCGTTCCAATCTCTACATTACACCTTCCACTATCAGTCCAGAGATAGGCAACCCCATTGGAATTCTTTTGATCTGCTCATACAATTTTCCATTGAACTTGAATGGAGTGTGGAGGCAAAGATCCCAGAGCGTCATTAGTTACTCAAGAGTACTGGGCGTTGAAATGAAGCGATGCTAAGTTCGCGTATGCTTTGTCCCACGCGGTTAGTTGATGTAGAAGTTGGCGATGCCGAGTGCGTGTGACACTGGTTCAATGTCTTATACCATGCTAGCTAGTGTGTTAGGCAATGCAATTGATTTCGGGTCGGATTGTGAACGGTTGTGTAGGGCACGTTGTTGTGCGGGCAGCGGTTTAGGTGTTGTGTACGTGTGTGGTGCGTAGTTATTGTCGGTTTGGTTTGATATAGACCTGTGGTGCGCACTCGTTCGGCCGCGACCATACCACGTTGGAAACACCGGTTCTCGTCCGATCACCGAAGTTAAGCAACGTTGGGCCCGGTTAGTACTTGCATGGGTGACCGGCTGGGAATACCGGGTGTCGCGGCCGTTTTCGCAAGTGAATTCTCCGAATTTTCACTACGTTTTGCACCCATTGTTCGGCAAACGTGTGTATGCTTGCGTACCACCCACGACGCTGCCTACGGTCGCTGAATGCGCTTGCAAACAAAGCGCCCTCGTTTTGTTTTCAAACATCACTACTAATAAGTAGATCGTTTATAGGAAAAAACGAAACACGTGAACACTACTTTCGCAACCACGCACGGTTCGTTCCCACTCTCGCGAGCCAGCCTCGCCGAGTTCCGCACACAGTCCACGGCACAGCAACCCACAAGCGCAAAATCGAATTATCACTCGCACGTACGACTATACGACCACACGCAACGAGCGACTTCGCAAACCCGTCGCTTTGACCGCGAAACACGAGCGTTGCGTTAATAATACACTTCGCTCATTCTACGCACGCACTCCGGCGGCATGGTGGGGTGTAGGCGGTCAGCCATTGTACCCAACAATGGCCCGATCGGGCATCGGCGGGGAAGTAGACGGGCCGTCAGTCGGGTGGAATTGGTTAGAAGGGTGTGGCTTGCGCGTTGAGGTCAGGCGTACTGGACTTTGCAAGGAAGCGATGCTAAGTTCGCGTATGCTTTGTCCGGAGGAATCCTGTGTCGCTTCTAGTGACGAGGACATCCAAGAACGGTAGGCACCTGTTGATTTATGTTTCTTTCGTGAACTTTATTCCCGTGAAGACACAATTCAGTGGTCTATAAGGGTATTCGACTTGCAATCTCTTGATTTTGACGAAGGTGTCGTCCACGTAGCGTACCCTAAGTTTCGGTTCTATTAGAGGAATGGTAATGCGTTCCAATCTCTACATTACACCTTCCACTCTCAGTCCAGAGATAGGCAACCCCATTGGAATTCCTTTGATCTGCTCATACAATTTTCCATTGAACTTGAATGGAGTGTGGAGGCAAAGATCCCAGAGCGTCATTAGTTACTCAAGAGTACTGGGCGTTGAAATGAAGCGATGCTAAGTTCGCGTATGCTTTGTCCCACGCGGTTAGTTGATGTCGAAGTTGGCGATGCCGAGTGTGTGTGACACTGGTTCAATGTGTGGTACGCGTTTTCTCTTATACCATGCTAGCTAGTGTGTTAGGCGATGGAATTGATTTCGGGTCGGATTGTGAACGGTTGTGTAGGGCACGTTGTTGTGCGGGCAGCGGTTTAGGTGTTGTGTACGTGTGTGGTGCGTAGTTATTGTCGGTTTGGTTTGATATAGGCCTGTGGTGCGCACTCGTTCGGCCGCGACCATACCACGTCGGAAACACCGGTTCTCGTCCGATCACCGAAGTTAAGCAACGTTGGGCCCGGTTAGTACTTGCATGGGTGACCGGCTGGGAATACCGGGTGTCGCGGCCGTTTTCGCAAGTTAATTCTCCGAATTTTCACTACGTTTTGCACCCATTGTTCGACAAACGTGTGTATGCTTGCGTACCACCCGCGACGCTGCCTACGGTCGCTGAATGCGCTTGCAAACAAAGCGCCCTCGTTTTGTTTTCAAACATCACTACTAATAAGTAGATCGTTTATAGGAAAAAGCGAAACACGTGAACACTACTTTCGCAACCACGCACGGTTCGTTCCCACTCTCGCGAGCCAGCCTCGCCGAGTTCCGCACACAGTCCACGGCACAGCAACCCACAAGCGCAAAATCGAATTATCACTCGCACGTACGACTATACGACCACACGCAACGAGCGACTTCGCAAACCCGTCGCTTTGACCGCGAAACACGAGCGTTGCGTTAATAATACACTTCGCTCATTCTACGCACGCACTCCGGCGGCATGGTGGGGTGTAGGCGGTCAGCCATTGTACCCAATAATGGCCGGATCGGGCATCGGCGGGGAAGTAGACGGGCCGTCAATCGGGTGGAATTGGTTAGAAGGGTGTGGCTTGCGCGTTGAGGTCAGGCGTACTGGACTTTGCAATGAAGCGATGCTAAGTTCGCGTATGCTTTGTCCGGAGGAATCCTGTGTCGCTTCTAGTGACGAGGACATCCAAGAACGGTATGCACCTGTTGATTTCTGTTTCTTTCGTGAACTTTATTTCCGTGAAGACACAATTCAGTGGTCTATGAGGGTATTCGACTTGCAATCTCTTGATTTTGACGAAGGTGTCGTCCACGTAGCGTACCCTAAGTTTCGGTTCTATTAGCGGAATGGTAATGCGTTCCAACCTCCACGTTACACCTTCCACTATCAGTCCAGAGATAGGCAACCCCATTGGAATTCCTTCGATCTGCTCATACAATTTTCCATTGAACTTGAATTGAGTGTGGAGGCAAAGATCGAAGAGCGTCATTAGTTACTCAATAGTACTGGACGTTGAAATGAAGCGATGCTAAGTTCGCGTATGCTTTGTCCCACGCGGTTAGTTGATGTAGAAGTTGACGATGCCGAGTGTGTGACACTGGTTCAATGTGCGGTACGCGTTTTCTCTTATACCATGCTAGCTAGTGTGTTAGGCGATGCAATTGATTTCGGGTCGGATTGTGAACGGTTGTGTAGGGCACGTTGTTGTGCGGGCAGCGGTGTAGGTGTTGTGTACGTGTGTGGTGCGTAGTGATTGTCGGTTTGGTTTGATATAGGCCTGTGGTGCGCACTCGTTCGGCCGCGACCATACCACGTTGGAAACACCGGTTCTCGTCCGATCACCGAAGTTAAGCAACGTTGGGCCCGGTTAGTACTTGCATGGGTGACCGGCTGGGAATACCGGATGTCGCGGCCGTTTTCGCAAGTGAATTCTCCGAATTTTCACTACGTTTTGCACCCATTGTTCGGCAAACGTGTGTATGCTTGCGTACCACCCGCGACGCTGCCTACGGTCGCTGAATGCGCTTGCAAACAAAGCGCCCTCGTTTTGTTTTCAAACATCACTACTAATAAGTAGATCGTTTATAGGAAAAAGCGAAACATGTGAACACTACTTTCGCAACCACGCACGGTTCGTTCCCACTCTCGCGAGCCAGCCTCGCCGAGTTCCGCACACAGTCCAGGGAACAGCAACCCACAAGCGCAAAATCGAATTATCACTCACACGTACGACTATACGACCACACGCAACGAGCGTCTTCGCAAACCCGTCGCTTTGACCGCGAAACACGAGCGTTGCGTTCATGATACAGTTCGCTCATTCTACGCACGCACTCCGGCGGCATGGTGGTGTGTAGGCGGTCAGCCATTGTACCCAACAATGGCCGGATCGGGCATCGGCGGGGAAGTAGACGGGCCGTCAGTCGGGTGGAATTGGTTAGAAGGGTGTGGCTTGCGCGTTGAGGTCAGGCGTACTGGACTTTGCAATGAAGCGATGCTAAGTTCGCGTATGCTTTGTCCGGAGGAATCCTGTGTCGCTTCTAGTGACGAGGACATCCAAGAACGGTAGGCACCTGTTGATTTCTGTTTCTTTCGTGAACTTTATTCCCGTGAAGACACAATTCAGTGGTCTATGAGGGTATTCGACTTGCAATCTCTTGATTTTGACGAAGGTGTCGTCCACGTAGCGTACCCTAAGTTTCGGTTCTATTAGAGGAATGGTAATGCGTTCCAATCTCTACATTACACCTTCCACTATCGGTCCAGAGATAGGCAACCCCATTGGAATTCTTTTGATCTGCTCATACAATTTTCCATTGAACTTGAATGGAGTGTGGAGGCAAAGATCCCAGAGCGTCATTAGTTACTCAAGAGTACTGGGCGTTGAAATGAAGCGATGCTAAGTTCGCGTATGCTTTGTCCCACGCAGTTAGTTGATGTAGAAGTTGGCGATGCCGAGTGTGTGTGACACTGGTTCAATGTGTGGTACGCGTTTTCTCTTATACCATGCTAGCTAGTGTGTTAGGCGATGCAATTGATTTCGGGTCGGATTGTGAACGGTTGTGTAGGGCACGTTGTTGTGCGGGCAGCGGTTTCGGTGTTGTGTACGTGTGTGGTGCGTAGTTATTGTCGGTTTGGTTTGATATAGGCCTGTGGTGCGCACGCGTTCGGCCGCGACCATACCACGTTGGAAACACCGGTTCTCGTCCGATCACCGAAGTTAAGCAACGTTGGGCCCGGTTAGTACTTGCATGGGTGACCGGCTGGGAATACCGGGTGTCGCGGCCGTTTTCGCAAGTGAATTCTCCGAATTTTCACTACGTTTTGCACCCATTGTTCGACAAACGTGTGTATGCTTGCGTACCACCCGCGACGCTGCCTACGGTCGCTGAATGCGCTTGCAAACAAAGCGCCCTCGTTTTGTTTTCAAACATCACTACTAATAAGTAGATCGTTTATAGGAAAAGCGAAACACGTGAACACTACTTTCGCAACCACGCACGGTTCGTTCCCACTCTCGGAGCCAGCCTGCGACCGAGTTCCGCAACACAGTCCACGGACAAGCAACCCAACAAGCGCAACATCGAATATCACTCGCCACGTACGGACATACGAAACCACACGCAACGAGCGAGCTTCGCAAAACCCGTCGCTTTGACCGCGAAAACACGTAGCGTTGCGGTAATAAACACTTCGCTTCATTCTACGCACCGCCACTCCAGGCGGCATGGTGGTGTGTAGGTCGGTCAGCATTGTACCCAATAATGGCCGGATCGGGCATCGGCGGGGACGGTATGACGGGCCGTCGTCGGGTGGAATTGGGTAGAAGGGTGTTGGATTGCGCGTTAGGTCAGCGTACTGGACTTTTGCAATGAAGGTGCTAAGTTCGCGTATGCTTTTGTCCGGAGGAATCCTGTGTCGCTTCTAGTGACGAGGACATCCAAGAACGGTAGGCACCTGTTGATTTCTGTTTCTTTCGTGAACTTTATTCCCGTGAAGACAGAGTTCAGTGGTCTATGAGGGTATTCGACTTGCA
Source organism: Atriophallophorus winterbourni (assembly GCA_013407085.1). Taxonomy (NCBI): domain Eukaryota; kingdom Metazoa; phylum Platyhelminthes; class Trematoda; order Plagiorchiida; family Microphallidae; genus Atriophallophorus; species Atriophallophorus winterbourni. The sequence goes on along the minus strand of JACCGJ010008607.1, from coordinate 52,453 downwards.
ATCTCTTGATTTTGACGAGTGTCGTCCACGTAGCGTACCCTAGTTTCGGTTCTATTAGAGGAATGGTAATGCGTTCCAATCTCTACATTACACCTTCCACTATCAGTCCAGAGATAGGCAACCCCATTGGAATTCCTTTGATCTGCTCATACAATTTTCCATTGAACTTGAATGGAGTGTGGAGGCACAGATCCCAGAGCGTCATTAGTTACTCAAGAGTACTGGGCGTTGAAATGAAGCGATGCTAAGTTCGCGTATGCTTTGTCCCACGCGGTTAGTTGATATAGAAGTTGGCGATGCCGAGTGTGTGTGACACTGGTTCAATGTGTGGTACGCGTTTTCTCTTATACCATGCTAGCTAGTGTGTTAGGCGATGCAATTGATTTCGGGTCGGATTTTGAACGGTTGTGTAGGGCACGTTGTTGTGCGGGCAGCGGTTTAGGTGTTGTGTACGTGTGTGGTGCGTAGTTATTGTCGGTTTGGTTTGATATAGGCCTGTGGTGCGCACTCGTTCGGCCGCGACCATACCACGTTGGAAACACCGGTTCTCGTCCGATCACCGGAGTTAAGCAACGTTGGGCCCGGTTAGTACTTGCATGGGTGACCGGCTGGGAATACCGGGTGTCGCGGCCGTTTTCGCAAGTGAATTCTCCGAATTTTCACTACGTTTTGCACCCATTGTTCGGCAAACGTGGGTATGCTTGCGTACCACCCGCGACGCTGCCTACGGTCGCTGAATGCGCTTGCAAACAAAGCGCCCTCGTTTTGTTTTCAAACATCACTACTAATAGGTAGATCGTTTATAGGAAAAAGCGAAACATGTGAACACTACTTTCGCAACCACGCACGGTTCGTTCCCACTCTCGCGAGCCAGCCTCGCCGAGTTCCGCACACACTCCACGGCACAGCAACCCACAAGCGCAAAATCGAATTATCACTCGCACGTACGACTATACGACCACACGCAACGAGCGACTTCGCAAACCCGTCGCTTTGACCGCGAAACACGAGCGTTGCGTTAATAATACACTTCGCTCATTCTACGCACGCCCTCCGGCGGCATGGTGGTGTGTAGGCGGTCAGCCATTGTACCCAATAATGGCCGGATCGGGCATCGGCGGGGAAGTAGACGGGCCGTCAGTCGGGTGGAATTGGTTAGAAGGGTGTGGCTTGCGCGTTGAGGTCAGGCGTATTGGACTTTGCAATGAAGCGATGCTAAGTTCGCGTATGCTTTGTCCCACGCTGCGTAGTTGTGTAGAGAGTTGTAGATGGATGGGTGGTGACACTTGGTTGAATTGTGGTACGCGTTTCTCTGATACCATGCTAGCTGGTGTGTTGGGCGATGCAATTGTTTGCGGGCGGAATGTGAACGGTTGTGTACGGCACGTAGTTGTGCGGGCAGCGGTTTAGGTGTTGTGTACGCGTGTGGTGCGTAGTTATTGTCGGTTTGGTTTGATATAGGCCTGTGGTGCGCACTCGTTCGGCCGCGACCATACCACGTTGGAAACACCGGTTCTCGTCCGCTCACCGAAGTTAAGCAACGTTGGGCCCGGTTAGTACTTGCATGGGTGACCGGCTGGGAATACCGGGTGTCGCGGCCGTTTTCGCAAGTGAATCCCCGGAATTTTCACTACGTTTTGCGCCCATTGCTCGACAAACGGGTGTATGCTTGCGTACCACCCGCGGCGCTGTCTACCGTCGCTGAATGAGCTTGCAAACAAAGCGCCATCGTTTTGTTTCAAACATCACTACTAATTAGTAGAGCGTTTATAGGAAAGAAGCGGAACGTCTGAACACTACTTTACCACCCACGCGAGCCAGACTCGCCCAGTTCGGCATACAGTCCAGCGCACAGCAACCGACAAGCGCAAAATCCAAATATCACTCACACGTACGACTGACTATACGAGCACACGCCACCAGCGACTTCGCAAACCCGTCGCATTGACCGCGAAACACCAGCGTTGCGTTAACAATACAGTTCGCTCATTCTACGCACGCACTCCGGCTGCATGGTCGTGTGTAGGCGGTCAGCCATTGTACTCAACAATGGCCGGATCGGGCATCGGCGGGCAAGTAGACGGGCCGTCAGTCGGGTGGAATGGGTTAGCAGGGTGTGGCTTGCGTGTTGAGGTCAGGCGTACTGGACGTTGAAATGAAGCGATGCTAAGTTCGCGTATGCTTTGTCCCACGCGGTTAGTTGATGTAGAAGTTGTAGATGCTGGGTGTGTGACACTGGTTGAATTTGTGGTACGCGTTTTCTCTAATACCATGCTAGCTAGTGTGTTAGGCGATGCAATTGTTTGCGGGCGGAATGTGAACGGTTGTGTACGGCAGGTAGTTGTGCGGGCAGCGGTTTAGGTGTTGTGTACGCGTGTGGTGCGTAGTTATTGTCGCTTTGGTTTGATATAGGCCTGTGGTGCGCACTCGTTCGGCCGCGACCATACCACGTTGGAAACACCGGTTCTCGTCCGATCACCGAAGTTAAGCAACGTTGGGCCCGGTTAGTACTTGCATGGGTGACCGGCTGGGAATACCGGGTGTCGCGGCCGTTTTCGCAAGTGAATTATCCGAATTTTCACTACGTTTTGCGCCCATTGCTCGGCAAACGGGTGTATGCGGGCGTACCACCCGCGGCGCTGTCTACCGTCGCGGAATGAGCTTGCAAACAAAGCGCCATCGTTTTGTTTCAAACATCACTACTAATTAGTAGAGCGTTTATAGGAAAGAAGCGGAACGTCTGAACACTACTTTCCCACCCACGCCCGCTTCGTTCCCACTCTCGCGAGCCAGACTCGCCCAGTTCGGCATACAGTCCAGGGCACAGCAACCGACAAGCGCAAAATCCAAATATCACTCACACGTACGACGGACTATACGAGCACACGCCACCAGCGACTTCGCAAACCCGTCGCATTGACCGCGAAAACCCAACAGCGTTGCGTAAACAATACAGTTCGCTCATTCTACGCACGCACTCCGTCTGCATGGTCGTGTGTAGGCGGTCAGCCATTGTACTCAACAATGGCCGGATCGGGCATCGGCGGGCAAGTAGATGGGCCGTCAGTCGGGTGGAATGGGTTAGCAGGGTGTGGCTTGCGTGTTGAGGTCAGGCGTACTGGACGTTGAAATGAAGCGATGCTAAGTTCGCGTATGCTTTGTCCCACGCGGTTAGTTGATGTAGAAGTTGTAGGTGCTGGGTGTGTGACACTGATTGAATTTGTGGTACGCGTTTTCTCTTATACCATGCTAGCTAGTGTGTTAGGCGATGCAATTGTTTGCGGGCGGAATGTGAACGGTTGTGTACGGCACGTAGTTGTGCGGGCAGCGGTGTAGGTGTTGTGTACGCGTGTGGTGCGTAGTTATTGTCGGTTTGGTTTGATATAGGCCTGTGGTGCGCACTCGTTCGGCCGCGACCATACCACGTTGGAAACACCGGTTCTCGTCCGATCACCGAAGTTAAGCAACGTTGGGCCCGGTTAGTACTTGCATGGGTGACCGGCTGGGAATACCGGGTGTCGCTGCCGTGTTCGCAAGTGAATTATCCGAATTTTCACTACGTTTTGCGCCCATTGCTCGGCAAACGGGTGTATGCTTGCGTACCACCCGCGGCGCTGTCTACCGTCGCGGAATGAGCTTGCAAACAAAGCGCCATCGTTTTGTTTCAAACATCACTACTAATTAGTAGAGCGTTTATAGGAAAGAAGCGGAACGTCTGAACACTACTTTCCCACCCACGCCCGCTTCGTTCCCACTCTCGCGAGCCAGACTCGCCTAGTTCGGCATACAGTCCAGGGCACAGCAACCGACAAGCGCAAAATCCAAATATCACTCACACGTACGACGGACTATACGAGCACACGCCACCAGCGACTTCGCAAACCCGTCGCATTGACCGCGAAAACCCACCAGCGTTGCGTTAACAATACAGTTCGCTCATTCTACGCACGCACTCCGGCTGCATGGTCGTGTGTAGGCGGTCAGCCATTGTACTCAACAATGGCCGGATCGGGCATCGGCGGGCAAGTAGACGGGCCGTCAGTCGGGTGGAATGGGTTACCAGGGTGTGGCTTGCGTGTTGAGGTCAGGCGTACTGGGCGTTGCAATGAAGCGATGCTAAGTTCGCGTATGCTTTGTCCCACGCGGTTAGTTGATGTAGAAGTTGTAGATGCTGGGTGTGTGACACAGGTTCGATTTGTGGTACGCGTTTTCTCTTATACCACGCTAGCTAGTCTGTTAGGCGATGCAATTGTTTGCGCGCGGAATGTGAACGGTTGTGTACGGCACGTAGTTTTGCGGGCAGCGGTTTAGGTGTTGTGTACGCGTGCGGTGCGTAGTTATTGTGGGTTTGGTTTGATATAGGCCTGTGGTGCGCACTCGTTCGGCCGCGACCATACCACGTTGGAAACACCGGTTCTCGTCCGATCACCGAAGTTAAGCAACGTTGGGCCCGGTTAGTACTTGCATGGGTGACCGGCTGGGAATACCGGGTGTCGCGGCCGTTTTCGCAAGTGAATCCCCGGAATTTTCACTACGTTTTGCGCCCATTGCTCGACAAACGGGTGTATGCTTGCGTACCACCCGCGGCGCTGTCTACCGTCGCTGAATGAGCTTGCAAACAAAGCGCCATCGTTTTGTTTCAAACATCACTACTAATTAGTAGAGCGTTTATAGGAAAGAAGCGGAACGTCTGAACACTACTTTACCACCCACGCGAGCCAGACTCGCCCAGTTCGGCATACAGTCCAGCGCACAGCAACCGACAAGCGCAAAATCCAAATATCACTCACACGTACGACTGACTATACGAGCACACGCCACCAGCGACTTCGCAAACCCGTCGCATTGACCGCGAAACACCAGCGTTGCGTTAACAATACAGTTCGCTCATTCTACGCACGCACTCCGGCTGCATGGTCGTGTGTAGGCGGGCAGCCATTGTACTCAACAATGGCCGGATCGGGCATCGGCGGGCAAGTAGACGGGCCGTCAGTCGGGTGGAATGGGTTAGCAGGGTGTGGCTTGCGTGTTGAGTCAGGCGTACTGGACTTTGCAAGGAAGCGATGCTAAGTGTCGCGTATGCTTTGTCGGAGGCAATCCTGTGTCGCTTCTAGTGACGGGACATCCAGAAGGTAGGCACCTGTTGATTTATGTTTCTCTCGGAATTTTTATTCCGTGAGACACAATTCAGTGGTCTATGAGGGTATTCGACTTGCAATCTCTTGATTTTGACGAAGGTGTCGTCCACGTAGCGTACCCTAAGTTTCGGTTCTATTAGAGGAATGGTAATGCGTTCCAATCTCTACATTACACCTTCCACTATCAGTCCAGAGATAGGCAACCCCATTGGAATTCCTTTGATCTGCTCATACAATTTTCCATTGAACTTGAATTGAGTGTGGAAGCAAAGATCCAAGAGCGTCATTAGTTACTCAAGAGTACTGGACGTTGAAATGAAGCGATGCTAAGTTCGCGTATGCTTTGTCCCACGCGGTTAGTTGATGTAGAAGTTGGCGATGCCGAGTGTGTGACACTGGTTCAATGTGTGGTACGCGTTTTCTCTTATACCATGCTAGCTAGTGTGTTAGGCGATGCAATTGATTTCGGGGCGGATTGTGAACGGTTGTGTAGGGCACGTTGTTGTGCGGGCAGCGGTTTAGGTGTTGTGTACGTGTGTGGTGCGTAGTTATTGTCGGTTTGGTTTGATATAGGCCTGTGGTGCGCACTCGTTCGGCCGCGACCATACCACGTTGGAAACACCGGTTCTCGTCCGATCACCGAAGTTAAGCAACGTTGGGCCCGGTTAGTACTTGCATGGGTGACCGGCTGGGAATACCGGGTGTCGCGGCCGTTTTCGCAAGTGAATTCTCCGAATTTTCACTACGTTTTGCACCCATTGTTCGGCAAACGTGTGTATGCTTGCGTACCACCCGCGACGCTGCCTACGGTCGCTGAATGCGCTTGCAAACAAAGCGCCCTCGTTTTGTTTTCAAACATCACTACTAATAAGTAGATCGTTTATAGGAAAAAGCGAAACATGTGAACACTACTTTCGCAACCACGCACGGTTCGTTCCCACTCTCGCGAGCCAGCCTCGCCGAGTTCCGCACACAGTCCACGGCACAGCAACCCACAAGCGCAAAATCGAATTATCACTCACACGTACGACTATACGACCACACGCAACGAGCGACTTCGCAAACCCGTCGCTTTGACCGCGAAACACGAGCGTTGCGTTAATAATACACTTCGCTCATTCTACGCACGCACTCCGGCGGCATGGTGGTGTGTAGGCGGTCAGCCATTGTACCCAACAATGGCCGGATCGGGCATCGGCGGGGAAGTAGACGGGCCGTCAGTCGGGTGGAATTGGTTAGAAGGGTGTGGCTTGCGCGTTGAGGTCAGGCGTACTGGACTTTGCAATGAAGCGATGCTAAGTTCGCGTATGCTTTGTCCGGAGGAATCCTGTGTCGCTTCTAGTGACGAGGACATCCAAGAACGGTAGGCACCTGTTGATTTCTGTTTCTTTCGTGAACTTTATTCCCGTGAAGACACAATTCAGTGGTCTATGAGGGTATTCGACTTGCAATCTCTTGATTTTGACGAAGGTGTCGTCCACGTAGCGTACCCTAAGTTTCGGTTCTATTAGAGGAATGGTAATGCGTTCCAATCTCTACATTACACCTTCCACTATCAGTCCAGAGATAGGCAACCCCATTGGAATTCCTTTGATCTGCTCATACAATTTTCCATTGAACTTGAATTGAGTGTGGAAGCAAAGATCCAAGAGCGTCATTAGTTACTCAAGAGTACTGGACGTTGAAATGAAGCGATGCTAAGTTCGCGTATGCTTTGTCCCACGCGGTTAGTTGATGTAGAAGTTGGCGATGCCGAGTGTGTGACACTGGTTCAATGTGTGGTACGCGTTTTCTCTTATACCATGCTAGCTAGTGTGTTAGGCGATGCAATTGATTTCGGGTCGGATTGTGAACGGTTGTGTAGGGCACGTTGTTGTGCGGGCAGCGGTTTAGGTGTTGTGTACGTGTGTGGTGCGTAGTTATTGTCGGTTTGGTTTGATATAGGCCTGTGGTGCGCACTCGTTCGGCCGCGACCATACCACGTTGGAAACACCGGTTCTCGTCCGATCACCGAAGTTAAGCAACGTTGGGCCCGGTTAGTACTTGCATGGGTGACCGGCTGGGAATACCGGGTGTCGCGGCCGTTTTCGCAAGTGAATTCTCCGAATTTTCACTACGTTTTGCACCCATTGTTCGGCAAACGTGTGTATGCTTGCGTACCACCCGCGACGCTGCCTACGGTCGCTGAATGCGCTTGCAAACAAAGCGCCCTCGTTTTGTTTTCAAACATCACTACTAATAAGTAGATCGTTTATAGGAAAAAGCGAAACATGTGAACACTACTTTCGCAACCACGCACGGTTCGTTCCCACTCTCGCGAGCCAGCCTCGCCGAGTTCCGCACACAGTCCACGGCACAGCAACCCACAAGCGCAAAATCGAATTATCACTCGCACGTACGACTATACGACCACACGCAACGAGCGACTTCGCAAACCCGTCGCTTTGACCGCGAAACACGAGCGTTGCGTTAATAATACACTTCGCTCATTCTACGCACGCACTCCGGCGGCATGGTGGTGTGTAGGCGGTCAGCCATTGTACCCAATAATGGCCGGATCGGGCATCGGCGGGGAAGTAGACGGGCCGTCAGTCGGGTGGAATTGGTTAGAAGGGTGTGGCTTGCGCGTTGAGGTCAGGCGTACTGGACTTTGCAATGAAGCGATGCTAAGTTCGCGTATGCTTTGTCCGGAGGAATCCTGTGTCGCTTCTAGTGACGAGGACATCCAAGAACGGTAGGCACCTGTTGATTTCTGTTTCTTTCGTGAACTTTATTCCCGTGAAGACACAATTCAGTGGTCTATGAGGGTATTCGACTTGCAATCTCTTGATTTTGACGAAGGTGTCGTCCACGTAGCGTACCCTAAGTTTCGGTTCTATTAGAGGAATGGTAATGCGTTCCAATCTCTACATTACACCTTCCACTATCAGTCCAGAGATAGGCAACCCCATTGGAATTCCTTTGATCTGCTCATACAATTTTCCATTGAACTTGAATGGAGTGTGGAGGCAAAGATCCCAGAGCGTCATTAGTTACTCAAGAGTACTGGGCGTTGAAATGAAGCGATGCTAAGTTCGCGTATGCTTTGTCCCACGCGGTTAGTTGATGTAGAAGTTGGCGATGCCGAGTGTGTGTGACACTGGTTCAATGTGTGGTACGCGTTTTCTCTTATACCATGCTAGCTAGTGTGTTAGGCGATGCAATTGATTTCGGGTCGGATTGTGAACGGTTGTGTAGGGCACGTTGTTGTAATCAATACTTCACTCAAAGACTTTGGGTCGAGTTAAGTGTTGGATTCCTCAACGAGCTCAGTGGATTTTGGCGCGAAACCTCCGGCATAAAAGTTTGCTAATAAATCACTGGTCTGTTGAACGGATTCAGTGAAATCAGCAGAAATTTTCAAGGCAAAACCTCCTTTTTTAGTATTCGTTCCATCATTTACGAGTCGATATAAGAGCTTTGAATTGTGGTGCATCTGATAAATCAAATGCGATTGAGAAGCTTGCTTATCATTTGTAATCAACCGTATAACTTTGTTTATCAGTCGTGGGAATTGTGCCCATGGATGGGCTGTTTGTTGCTTAATAAAACTGCCATGCTCTTGCACTTTATTTCATCCATTTTTATCCTGCTTCGTAGAATAAATTTATTATTTTCAAAAGATTTTTTTCAGAACGAACATTGAATGTTCGTCCATTGTAAATTCTAGGTGTTGTAATTCAAAGTAATTCAAAGTTTTAATGGTCCAAAAAGCAAATACTTTGCAGTAACCACAGATTAAAAATATAGGGAATTCATAAAAAACAACACAAATGTTTTATACATATGAAAAGTCAGCACGTGTATTCAGGTAAGAGAGATAGCCAATGACATTCCGAATCGGTGGAAACTAGTTTTGCAAAACAAATCCATTGTATCTCAGCAAACATAGCCAGGTAGTTCACACTACTGACGAATTTTGTTCCGTCACTGTTGCGCCTAACGCTACAAACGTACTCGAATTCTTTGACAACTTGATCACTTCGACCGATTTGTGGTTTATAGACAATATTCTCTAAAGCGGTAGGATCTGATGTAAGTATTAAGTAAAATCTAGGCGGTCGGTCTGATCCGCTCATACGGTAAAACCCGTAAAGTGGTTATAAGGCAAGACGGATCAACGTTGATAGTTGAGTGTCTCTGATAGATGATCATCCCGGCTGTAGATCTGCGGAAAGTTAAAATCCCCCATTAACAATATTTAAGTATCGTACCGAGTTGTCACATAGAGCAAAAATCGTTCAGTTTATTGTTTTGGTCGGCAGTTGCTGTTGGAGAACGATAGATCACTCCAACAATGCATTCGTATCCTGAAGTAAGAGTCACAGAACACCAAAGTGTGTCAGGTATATCAAGGGTCTGGTCGTTCATAACTCAACAGATAAACGACTGCTTGAGGTAAGGAGTTACTCATCCTCCATAACCTAAACCGTCACGCTAAAATAGATTAAGGCTGGGCAATGCGAGTTCTTTGTCAGACAATGAGGCGTGGAACCACGTTTCAGTCATGGCGACTTTATCCGGCATCGTTTCATTACAAATATCGGACAGTTCGATTCATTTCTTGATAAGGCTGATCTCGTTGGTATAGATGAACTTGATCGTATTTTTAGTGATTAATGATTTTATTTTTACTCCACTTCGAAATATTAATAAAGAGTGACTGATATTTTATACACATACACTATTTTATGTACAGAACTCTTAAATCAAGCCTCATATCTGTAATATGAACGTTTAACATTGTAATATGCGCTTGGGTGGTATAGTTCGCATTCTAATGTAGTAGGGTTTTACTGTTTTTTTTAAATAAATTGTTGTGTTGTTCACAGCCCCCGAAATTACCCTCCACTACCGGTTTCTGGATGCTTGCCGTCATCAGGTGGAGGGATTAATATTAGTTTCAGTGAGCCTTGAAACAGTGGGTAAATGGTAAACAAGGTTATACTTGAATGCCAATGTTGCACAGGGTTCGCACAACAAACCACGATGTTCAAACACAGAATAATATAGTGATTCGTGGTCAAGCACTCAAGGCGATTATGGATGACCAAAGTGATGTGTTGCTTACATCCCCCAAAAATACACTCCACTACCGGTTTCTGGCTGTTTGCCGTCATCAGGTGGATGCAGTAATATTAGGTTTAGTGGGACTTGAAACAGTGTCATTCAAGTATAACCTTGTTTACCATTTATCCAGTCAAGCCACGGTCCCTTTTCCAACGTTGAATACATTGTTTAAACAGGCTTCAGGTCACTCGCTTCATTATTAATCCCACTTGTGGACTGTGTCCCCATTCATCATTGAGAGCAACCATTCCAAACTAATCGCGTACACAAACGAATACCACAACACAAGAGAAAGCCGACTGGTGAAATGCGTTTACTACGCACAAGGAAGAATGCCATCGCCTATCTTTGATACTCAAATGAAGTATCCAGAACTCTGATTAGGAACATATCTGTCCCGGTTTTCACTTTGATCTGTTTTGTTGTTGAATCTATGGCGCAAAGAACTATGTTTACAAATAAAATCTCGAAGAGTATCATCTGACCTCACGGCAATTAGCATGGACGAATAGCACAGTTGTCTCAAAGATAGAACACTTTCAAGCTGCGGTATTTTGTTATATTCGCAAGCAGTAATGAACCAAGAAATCCACAATTCTCAAGCAAAGCTTAAACTTTCATTATTCGATGTGAATATTATTGCTCTGACGTGATCAAATAAAAGTTGAAATAACCTAGTATCTCTTCTGTTAACAAGTGAAGATTTTGTTCCGGGTTGATTGTAGACCCTCTCACCGTTCCACGATATCCGCATTCCTTATTTCCGCCAATAGACTTACTTAGTGAAGGTCACATTTGCGTTTTGTGATCAAACTCCTTTGTGTAATTAATATAATTTTTGGTCGTGATATTTTGCAACCCGTGTTTGTTTATGTACTGTTGATGACGTGTTGGTTATGGATAACTGGGCCATTATGAATGCATGGTAACGCGGAACACAATTCGTTAATATAACCTTTGTTTGTTCGTAATTACAATCATTTTCCACTGAGCATGAAAGATTTCATCTTTGACTTGTTCACCGGTGGCACCAAATGTTTCATTTCATCAAATCGCTTTGTCGGTGCAGCTAGAAACGTCGGCGTAATTTGAAGCGGCGATCACTTGTCATGATGCCGCGCAAAGGTTGGTGCAAACAATCTTCTCCACTGCCTGCCTTTCGAAGAGCAAAAACATTTATTCAACCATCCATAAAGCCACGGGTTAATACACCCCGAACTCATTGCGAGCAACTTGAGAAATATATCGATTAGTTTGGTCATATTCTCCGCTGATGGCACACCGAATTTTGGGAGACTCGTGTCATCCGCTAACACGCTTTCATTTGCCTGGTTTTGTTGCGCGTGCACAGTGTGACTGGAATTCACTGCCGAAATCAGCTCGAATATCAACATGTGCACATTCGTTCCAGTCTTTTCCACCGGACCTGTCGATATCCAGTGATGTGTGTGATACGCTTGGGTTTCCAACCATAATGAGAAACACGTCCACGGTGTCCAGCACATCACAAAGCAAGCAACGATCTGTATGAGAATGTGGTTCGTGCGTTTTGTTCGTTCGAGCGCATTTTGCTTGAGTGGGCGCACATTTAAGCGAACAAAAATATGTCCATACAAGCTCAAGGTCAAAACCAATGGGAAGAAAAATTGCAATAGAAACGTGAGGAATGAATACGTCAGCCGCGTGTTTGGATTGGGCCATTGCTCGATGCAGTATGAATAATCTCTCACACTAGAGGGTTTCGAATTCCTATCCGATGCGATGATTGGCCAAATAGGGGTACTGGATTGCGTGTACATGATTATCGGTATACTAGCCAACACGCTAAACAAGGTCACGAGAAGTATTAAAACAATCGCAGCTTTTCGAGACATTCTCGAGCGATGTGGATAAATAATGATCAAGTAACGATCGAATGCAATCAGGAGCATTGTCAAGCAAGACACGTGCATAGGGAGAGTGAAAATGCTGGTCAGTATTTTGCAAGTGACGCCCGAGAACGCCATCTCGTACAACTCGAAATACGCTTGCATTGGCATGTTGAACCCGCACAATAGAATGTCCGAAATTGCCAACGTGAGCACAAACAGGTTTGTAATATTGTTCAATGTTCGATGTCGCATGAATACGAGTATGCAGACCACAAATATGTTGCACAACGTTCCAAGTATCGATAAAATCGCGTAGACCATGGTGAACAACACACGAACGCCAAGCAAGCGATGCGTTCCAAAAATTGGATGACCGTAAACAGCGTGCAGCAGTTCCGTCCAGCGTGGCAACACACGCGAAAGCTCATCGTTCTGTACAAGCGAAACGTTTAGCAACATTTTCCAACCACGTTCGTTCCACAGTCTGAAACAGGAAAACATAATAGGTTAGCACTGTGAAATCGGTAGGGAAACACACTGCCTCGTTTTGGTTTGCAAACATCCGCGCAACACTGGTTTCATATAATGTGCAACTAACAAATGGAAAGAAATTGTTCAATTGGTTCCGAAAGTATCGCACATTTTGGTTGTTCTCTAGAAGCGAGTATCAGACCATGGAGTAAAAATGTTTGTGACCCATTGAGGAACCATATGCCCGAAAATCAAAGATTGTAATTATTCGTTTAGATCATAATTTATTTTCATCGTTTCGCTTCTAACACGTCAGACCAAGGGTGTCAGTACGCAAATGGCATTCACGAAGCCAGTCCTAAGGGGGGGAACGAACTGAACAGGAGGTGGTGGTGTTTGACAGACCAGAATAACATCGCTTGAAGCACACACCCCACGCATGCTGTGTAACATATTAAACGTTGGATTGTGTGGAGGCATGATCGACATCTGTTGACCTGATCTCTGTTCATACTGACACCCTTGAACTGACGAAGCACTTGTTTTAGCGTTAGGAGGGCAACCTCGACGATTCATCCATCATAACAGTTTGAAGCGAAATGTTACCAATAAATTATGCTCTTAACACCCACATCTTGTAACGAAGGAAAGAATACCTGTTGTCGTTAATCGCCGTAGCCGCTGTGTCCCTCCATTTCCAGAATGCAGGGGTTCAATCTTCTTTTTAGGGAGCTGCACTTTTATAGTGATAGCTGAGTTGAAAGGAGGTACCCTGGGCTTATTTGGAATTAAGGTATATTCATAGAGCTACACGTTATTACACGTCCCGTTACTGATGGCCTTTCTATCGGCACACGGCTGTAAAATTGCTATTCTGCTGTGGAACAGCGAATGTGCGCATTCTCATCCACGCACCTAGGGTTCATGGTGCGGTGATCGATCGGTCTCATTTTACTCGTTTCTAATTGGTCAAAGTGCGTGCGTGGTATCGACCGGATGTATGGACGGAGTTGTTCTCAATCGATAAAATTCACAAGTGGTGTCCGGATGTTTGTGTTCTGATCGGGGGTTATAAGTTTATCGCTCATTTAATCGGCTATTTTTGGTCTAACTTTTAAAAATTTAGCCAAAAATGCGCAAGTTCAATGTGATGTTAATAGTCAATTTGGAATTAATGTTGCGCCTGACCACAGGGCCTCTAGATTCAAAATCAGCATTTGAGATTCAAAACGTACGGCTAAATAAAACATGATCTTTCCGCGCGTTTATTGTTCTGATGAATTGGAGTTTTGAATTGTTATACAGAATATTTACGGAGAGGATTATACAATGTCCGTTTATGAAATGAGGTTGCGAACTGATGATAAATTTTAATGAGGAAACACGTGTCTAATCCACATTCATCCGCCATCCTTGCTGGAAAATTGCTTTACACGTCGACTTATTAATGAAAAGTGACATATTTTTCACCACATATAACTTGGGGGCGAGCATATGTTTTCCCTATTTTTTATTAATCCCATGGGAATCAGAAAGTAAAAGTTGTATTGGAAAATTTTATTTGGAATTTCGCTAAAGTCCAGAGTCACATGGAGCAGAATTTAAACTGTTGGATAGGCTTTGTATATCGAAGACTTCCTGAAAATTCAAATGCACAATCGCAAGATTCTCGAGCGAGATTTATTACTAGAAGAATATACAATATTCGTTACAGAATATACGTAATTTATTATCTACATACCTTTTCCAAACAGCGGTATATAGATTTGTAAGATCTAGTAAGAGGAAATAATATAAAGAGTATCAATAAGATCATACTATACTCTATTGTTTAATGGGAAATTCATTCTAAAAAGGGTAAATTTGGGCGTTTCTTGTGGACACACTCCTCCATCTAGCACCGTAGAACCAATCAAGGTAGTGGCTGTATTAAAGATGTTCTACAGTATTTGATAAAATGAGTAGAACCAGCTTCCTTCCCACTCGCTAGGCGGTCGATTAATCTGTTGAACTCATCACGAGTATGGAGACGATCTAAGGTTTCATGGGTTAATACACGCTCAACATTTTCACGTACATGCAGTAAAACAGTGCTTTTTCGTCAATCTGGTTACCAGAGGGTGACTTAATATGAGCTTCCCAACAACATTTAGCTTCTTTAGCAACATTTTACTCACTTGTTATCAATACTTAGCGTTGTAACTATTATCACGTTTTACCAACTTTTCCAAATGACAGCCAATAAATACATGGCTCTTCGGAAACTTTAAAATCTAAACGAAAAGTAGTCCCCGGGCGCAGACAAAATTACACCCTCTTGCTTGGCAGGTGTCGCATTTATGTGACTGCTCCTCTGACGCGCCTAATTAATCTCAACCTACATGAAGGAAAAATATCAAAGCATTAGAAAGCAGGGATGATTACTCCTGTATAAAGGTGGTAGTCGTTCAGACAGCAAACTATATACCAGCTAAGCTACTACCGGTTATCTCTAATTAAATGGACATCATTAGCGGACAGTGTACAATAAAGCCTGCCGTATATTGAGTCTTCGCGGAAGGATATTCAGGATTTTCACGCCCGAAACCTTACCCCGGTTAAATAATACGTATGTACGTCCTGTTGAGGAATATTTATTCCAAGCATGGGCACTATGGCTGAGGAAGGATATCGAACTATTGTACAGGATTAATCACGATGCGACCAAGCCGTTCTCTTGTTACGAAATTTCGCCTTTCAAAGAGCGAACGTCAACAAATAAAATTACACGTTTTTACCCAACGGCGAATACAGATCTAATGTTGGCATTTAAAATTATACACAGCGAAAATCACTCCATCAAACATTGTCGAAAACTCAAGGATCTTGTTCAAACACCCAAGCATTCACTGGCTCCAAGCATTCCGCTTTATAATGTGGATATTCGTCGTAATTTTTTCTCGGTAAGAATTTGTTTAATAGTGATTCCTGGTCAAGCACTCAAGGCACCCATTGAAGGCCACTGTATGTACGGGGGATGTGAAAAACATATTAAGGTTATAATTCCACTTGTTGCGTGTATATCCGGACATGTGATCTCTTGTATTGCGAGTGCTTTTTAAATTATCATACTGAAATTCTTAATGACATTTTCACGTTTTAAGCTAATAAATTTTCGGCTACTAATCAGCAACTTTCTAACAATTCGATGAGTATTCAGGTTGGCACAAGATAAATTTGCAACATTAGTTGTAGTTCGTGTTTCGATATAAATGATAATCGCTCGTTCAAGCACAGTCAGTGACGCTAATATCTTGAGTAAAATAACCGGAGAACTGGAATTTGCGCTATAAGGCTTTGATGAGACCACTATACTTTCAGACGTATACAACCAGAAACTCATTCGACAAATATGGTGTTTTTATTCAAAATCGCAATAGCTTATATAGTCTGCTGCATAAAAGATTTCCCGTAGAACACAAATTTGATTTTTAATGAAGCTATCGATGTTATGTTAAAAAGAGGGTGGAAATAGGTTTGAAAATCGTAAGGATAAATATAACGAATTAGTCATCATGAATGGTGTGAGGAAGTGTCATGTTTTATTTGAATGCAGAGGTAATGCGGTACAAAGACGTTTGCAAAAGAGATATGAAAGCTCTTCGCATTGACCCGGCGAGGTGAGAAGAACTTGCTCTTGACCGCTCACATTGGAGGCACTGTGTAAAGCGTCATCTGCAAGCTGGGGAGGAGCAGATACAGCTCTTGGCTGCTGAACGCAGATCCCGCCGCTGGTATGCAACTCACGCAATACAACCGAGTTCTGACTTTCGTTGCCAGCGCTGCGGGAGAGATTGTTCCTAACGAATCGGACTGTTTAGTCATTCCAAAAGCTGCAAAACTTGAACAATAACGCGATTGTGATGTACATCCATGGTCGACATCGACCGAAGGAGACCAACAACAAGAGCTAATGCCAGGATTAGTTCGCTTATAATCGTTCAGTTTCGAATCCAATATATATGCGAAGAAAACCTGTTCTTGGATGACAAATATATGAATGAGAATAAACAGCATTGATGTTCGTTTTTTGAACGAAATGAATGCAATGCACGATTCAAATAGAGAGTATACTTCTGAAATATCTATTCCATAGCGAGTCTAAGCTAGTCGACTGTTATCTAAAATATGATAAACGAGTCCTAACTGCAGGCAACATCTGTGGTGATGGCTGCATTTTGCATATTCCACACTCCATATAGAAATGGCGAACGTATTCCCATTCAGTGCGTGCTTCTTACATTCGAAAATTGCGAATTGCCAATTTGATAAAAAACCACAGAATTATATGTATTCAAATCGCAATTTAACGATTAGTTGGAAGCTAACCCTTATATTGACACAAAAGATAGATCATTTCTCTTGCATAGCCTATCCATGAGGACCGATTTAAAATATATTCGGTTGATATCGATCATGGATATACATCACATTTGTTTTATTGTTTCAAGCTGTAGAGATTTTTGAATGACAAAACAGTCCTATTTGGGAGTGACAATCTCTCCCGCTGCGATAGGCTGTTACAAACAAGCGGCGTTATTACGTTCAAAAGCCAAGAGCTGTACATACTCTGCACCTTCTTGCACGTGACGCTTTACACAGCGCCCCAAATGTGTGCGATCACGAGCAAGTACTTAGCAATTGGCAATACGAATATCGTCAGCTTTCTTATCTCGTTTGCAAACGTCTTTATACCACCCAAATGTGGACTTCATGATTTCCACTAACCTTAGAATAGATCTTTGGGAATACGACCATTTTCGATTCTGAACACGGCCCAGGCAGCGTAAGTGGCGCTGTCGTGGTTTGGTGAACATGCACTGTAGACTTGCTTTATAAGTATATATTTTATATCCATATTTTAAACTGTGGTTATATTATTAAGTATAATACTTTTCGACCAAAAATTGAACATGGAGAATGTAAAAAAATTTAAAGGAGAGAAATATTTTTATTAACAACTTAATTCCTAAGGTTCCAATGTGTGCTCATCCGCTTGGGACGTTGACTTCTGCATACAAAAGAGCAATTACACGATAGTATGAATTTGACTTGGATCAAAATTATCACGCAAATGACTATATCTAACCACTGTACTGATGTATAAACTTGTTTATTACACGAAACTTACTTCACGCTTGCTCAATAAAAATAAAGTGGTGTGTAAATGATGAGAGAATGACCCAACACCATAAATTAATCCCCATTCACAAAATGTGATTGGCTGATTCCGTTAACCAAAAGAATCGCTCCAATAAGAATGGAAGGATTTCAAAAGATTGGTGTTTAAATTTCACGTGTTCCATTTTTTTAATTTTTAGAGAAAGTGTTTCATTTCTACATATTGTAAATATTTATTTTGAAACGTGGTGTCATATTTAACTGCGGAACATTAGGTGTTGTTTTCAACTGCTGACCTGAGAGCTCGCCAACACTTAGAGAACACCGCTGATCAACTAATGAGAGCTAATCGTTTTGATCATTGGTGCAGAGAAATGGTAAACCTGGATAGAACTACATACTCATTAAAGATAGTTTGTTGTATGATTCACTTATGCGCTTGCGATTTACATCTATGGCAGTTATCGATGGACGTAGACCAACAACCACATGATTAAACTGACCTAAACTTTAATAGAAAAATAAACTTTAATATGGTGCGCAAGTTTCACGGCAGATGAGCCACAAAGTATGATAACTACAACTTCTTTTTTGTTGTTTGTTGAAAATCGAGGCAATCAAACGCATGAAATCTTTATGTTTTAGAAGCTCATAGGGCCGGTGCCTAATGCAGAGATCATCAGAATGTATTGTAACTGAAGCGTATAATGTAACCAACTGAATGTAAAATCGACTGTTGCAACATTTTTCAAATATTGTGGTTGTCCATTATTACACACACTGTCGCGATGAGGTTTGTCAAAGCAAACTCTCACAAGAAGCAATGTCTGGAATCTGCAACAACGTTGCATCAAGCATATCATGTCCGCACAGGCTTTACAGAAGTAATTATCCTTGTGCAAATAATTTGGTCGTTTACTGCAGGAATCTACCTTACCACGGCGACCAAGATTTTACGAAGTTAGCGTGAAGAGCCAATAAAATCTGACCAGTAAACTGCTACACGTTGAAAATTTGTTATTGAAATCAATGTTTAAATGTTTTGGTTTTGAGCGCATAACCGATAGGATCTGTTTCGCTTCAACTTCATTGCATAGGGAAGATTCGTGCACATGTCAAATCAGATATATCCTGATGATCTTATCATCTCTGATTGCATGACAAACGAAGGATCGACAGCTTTAATTATTGTGTTATCAAGGCTACGAACGGAATGCCAAATTGCCTAGTAGCCAGTTTCATAATGTTCCTGAAATAGGAAAAGTGTTGGTGGATTTCTGTTGGCAGAAGATTAAATGATTTTGATGACGATTAACAACTTTAAATGTTAATCAGCTCTCACGAGATATGCCAACTTGGTCGGGTATAATTTAATAAACTACATCATTGGCCTGTGGGCTCAAAAACACCCATCAGATTTTACTATTCACTTGGTAGTTGAATTTTCGAATGGACTAAATGGGAGTTACTAATTGATGCCTGGATTCCCGAGACCCTAAGACTGGCTTGCAATACCGTATATTATTATTAGACATATTTCAAAAAGCTTTTGTCAAATACCAGACGCATATCTTCACACATGTTTGGACTCCCATGCCAAATTAGAAACACTCTCTTCCGGAGTTAAAAGGTAATCAAAATGGTGTATGGATCGTGCAGTCTTTTCAATGAACAGCAATTTTCTTAACTTATCTGGACACGATCGTTGGTATGCTACCTGATACTTTCCAGTCACCCAGCACCTAGTCATGCACTCGCTGATTCCCCATAGAATTATTACTTAATTTTAAACGGACTAGTTCACCATACTTTTACTTTACTTTTGAGCGGCTGTCTCCAAAAGTTGACTATTCGGCTTCATCGAGGTCTCCAATTGGGCCGGTCCACGTGCGTCGATCGAAAGTGAAATCGTTGTAGATCTTAATCCAGTCTTGTTCTTGCCTGCAAACGCCCGAGACGGTACGTAGTCCCAGGATTTATACGTCCTCCATCACAATCAACAGCTAGTTACGAACTGGTTGGGAGACAATGACGAGTTTCCTGACCGCGGATTCTGTCATTTGGAGTACGTGTCCAAACCATTGTATTCATCGCCGTTGAATTTGAACGGAAAGCGGAGGTAATCCGTTGCGTTGCTCTCGAACTGCAGCGTCAGATACTCGGTCGGTAAATCGGATGCTCAAAATTACCGTAAGGCGTCAATGGTAGAACATATCTAAAGAAACTACATTCTGTGACCTTTGCCGTCAAGTCTCGCATCCATAAACCAGTAAACGGAGGATCGCTGCTTGATAACACGTAACTTCATTTGAGGCTGATACGGGGCCTTCACCAAGGGGTGCCTTTCAACTGCAAAAAAGCATTGCGCTCACGATTAACCGTTAATTTCACTTCATCGTTCGCTTGACGATTAGGCACCCTACTTAAACCGAGGTATTTGAAGACTGGAAAATACTCGATGCGTCACCTATGGACGTTTAGATGTTGAATGCTGGTGTGTTGATGTTGGTCTCCTGATTTTGCCCCACACATTGGGATTCATTGGGGTCATTGTGTAAAGAGTCTTCTTTGAGGTGAGGAGGAGCAGATACAGCTCTTGTCTAACAAACGCATATCGCACAGTCGCCTTGCAACTGCCGCCGATCTACCGAGTAATGATTATCGCTGCAAGTGCTTCAGGAGAGATTGTTCCTCCTGAATCGGACCGTTTAGTCATTACAAAAGCTGTGCAGCTTGCAAAATCATGCAGTTATGTTGTACATCCATGGCCTACATCGAACGAATGAGGTCAAAAATAACTTGCACATTCGACCTTAATCGGTTTGGATCCGCGGTTACTTGAGCGAACCTCAAAGAAACAAGCAACATCTACCCGGTAATCTAGTATACAGCACATCGTGATGGCTTGACTACCAATATCTAGCAGTGTCCTCACATTCCGCGTCGTATATAAAAATCTTTACCATTATGTATAGCCACAGCTTGCTTACAAGTACCCTATGTGCTGTGAGAACCAAGGTCGCGTCTCGGGAACGCCGTAGCAGAGTGTTGAGAGTAATTTTATGACATTCATGACGTTTTAGTGACCAGTTTGCAAGTGATATGCCAGCACCACTTGGTGTTGGCTAGAGTAAACCTCCTTTAATTTTGCACAACCAAGTGCAACATATTAGATACAATGGTGTTGACAGATAAAAAGCACTGTGCGCCAGATATTCGTCTACGGGACTTCGCTTCAGATGTTTCCTCGGGGTTTTCTCCCGAAGCATTTACCGCAAAAGGGTAACCTGCAATTCAGTGAGGTTTTAATTATTCACGGTTTTCCTTCTCATATATGGATTGCGAGTAGCTGACAATTTCCATCTATCCTTAGCAAAACCCTCATGGCTGTAACAACCTTGGGATCGATAATTCACCTCTTAAACAATGGTCACGTGACATTTGAAAAACATGTTCACTTGGAAGCACACTGGAATGCAGTAAACTTTGTTTTATTCAATGCTTGTTCCTCAGGGTGCGACGTTTTCCGACAGACAACCGCTATTTGTCATATGTATCCTCAGCTAGAGACACCACTCATAGGTGTCGTATGTGTTATCTTGCCACATTGGCACCGGATATCGGTTCGTTTGAAAATCAAGAAAATGTCCTACATTGCAGAAGGATTTCCTCGCCCGTATTCTTTATACGACGCTGCAATTGCGATAAAAAATTCCAAACGTCCAAAACTGAGACGAATAAATTCAAGATTCAAATATTTACGGTGACAAATAGCACCGTAGCATCGTACATTTTCATTCATGAAAAAGAAATAACACAGTCAGCTGATATCTCTTATAGTCCAGTTGAATACTCACTAGTCAACTCGTTACACAACAAATACGTGTCCAGATTTCGAATAAATGTTTCGACGGTAACAATAGTTCCGGTAAGGTCATCCTAAAGCGAAACACTCGCGCGCAGGAAAAAATATTGCTGAATGATGACGAAAATTTTGACATCTGATTTATATTACTGCAACTCATGTTGTGCAAAATGTCTAATATATGATTAAATTTTAATGAAAAATAACGTCGAAAATGCTCATTTGCCTGCACTCTCTCGAAAAACACCTCACGACCGTTTTTGTTCTGTTGGCGCCCATCACTTAGGGACGGTGCGATCACGATACGGGTAACAAAAAGGAGCAAAGAAATTGAAAACAAGAGTTTTACTTCGAAGAAACAGTTTAAGAAGACTGTTGCGACTAACCTGTTCCCTAACATGTAACGAGAATTGTGGTAAACCTCTTTTTGTCATCGTTACAGAATGAAGTACATTTGTCCTTCAAAGATCTCGAGTTGAAGTCGGAAATTTGACCACTGAGCAAACCACAATTGTGGTACAAATACGTTCACAAAAAAGACATGAAAATCGAACAATTTTAAAAGAAATTGGTCTTGAAAACTCGCGTTGGATGTGCAGTGCAACGCATTATCTGCAAGTTAGCGAGAAACAGAGTTTGCTTTTATTTGCTGAACGTAAATTATCCCATCAGCGTGACTGTCAATCTTCAGCTGAGTACTGCATAGCGCCGTAAGCTCTGCGGGAGTAAATCTTCCTGTTAAGTTGGTCTGTTACGTTATCTGAAACGATGTCGTTTAAATGTCACGACATTCGATTTCCTTATGAGAGTAGAATCTGCACATGTATCTTCGGGAGGTCATTCAATTTTATTGAATAGGAGATATTTATCGTAATAAATGTGCCCGTTGAATTTATTTCTCAATTTCATTGAGACAACTCTTTGTTTAGATTAAACTGTAGCTCACGTCTGTTAGTGAAACAGTTGTAGAATCAAAGAACGAAATCTATCTTTGCACAAGCAACGTGTATTAAATTCACTCGAAGGCGAACGTTTTTGAATGGGAGATTCGGTGAATCCATCCTTTGTTTTCTAATCGAGATAGAACAAAAGAATGTATGTGCAAACACGTGATCAACTGCTCAACCGGATATGTTACTTTTCGCATTCACAAATCTATTGAACGGTGAGTATGGTTTATGAGAGGAGCCACGAATTGCTAAGATTTTTTGCCAGATTGATAGAAATTCTCCAGTGCTTCATTTGAACGAAAACACACTGTGAGTTTGTGAGTGACTTCTGTCTAATATTAAACGAATGCATATTTGATTTTTTATTGAACGGGAGTACATATACGTGTTGATATCCAGGTGTTATAGGTATTCAAATCTCATTTTGTATACATTTGTGCATCGGAACCATATCAAATATATTTTTACATTACCAATTATTTAAATCCTCATGTTAAGTGTCAATGTGTAATCGTGAGCGTTTTGTTGATGAAATTAAATTCGAATGTTTAAGAAGTTAGGATTTTTATCTCCCAATTCTTCGATAAATGTTTATTTCAATACGAACAAGTTGATGATGAGTCTTTACGATGTTCCGTACACCGGAAGATTGTGAGCTATGGGTATATGCGACTTTACCGAAAGCAGGCGCGATATTATTTACATTTTCAAAATTGTGTCTACCGAAACACATCGACTAAGACTCTTGTTTTAAGAGTGTGTTGAGTAAGTGAGACGCGGGCATACCCTATCCGACTAAATACCAAGTTCACCGATTGAATGTGGGTGCCATTTTCTAGCCGTGTGTGATATATAATTTTGGAACTGCCTACATCAGTTATGGTGGACTTGCCTTACATGGCGATGTTTAAAGTAAGAACAACAACATTCGTTAGCCCTACATTTGACATAGTCTACTTGGTATATACGTTCATTTCTTACATTTCCTTTAATACTGTAATCTGGGGTGTTGTAAACAGTGTAAACATAAATAAATGAGAATGGGGTATTAAAAGATTGAGCTGGAAATTTAAGACTTTTTAACAGAGATTCAAGAATTATGTTGATAAAAAGCGAGTAGCTGTACAATCCCACAGGATATATTTTAAAATCAAATGAATCGTGTTATCATGTTTCGATTCTTGTGGTTATAACTATGAGTGAAAATATTTCTAAATTTGACTGGAAGTGGGGAATTTTCGGGCAGAAATGTATATTGGATAACTTTGTTTTTTCGAACGTGCGTATAACGGAAGTAATGATAGTTTTCAGTAAACTGTTGCCAACTCAGTATTATTCAACATAAAAGTTTGGAACTTTTCTTTCTTTTGAAGTAATTCTATTCTGGGAGGAACAATTTCTATAGGTAAACAGTTCCAGGGAAAGCATGCGCGAAAAAATATGTTCGACGTCACTTTAAGTGAAAACGCGAGATTTCAAGTGTGAGATTATGTCTGCGTGTGAGAAGATTAGATCCAATTTTGAAAAGGTATCCGAGACGGTTTGCTGCCGAATGGATTACTCGGAATGTCATAATTAGTTCACCTCGGATGAGCTTGCGCTCAAATGTGCTCATTCATGGACTTTCAAAAACACATTTAGACTTAGATAATTCCAAATCTAACGCGAAATTAAAGCTGACCGTCAGCTTGGTACGTATCGATGAAGGGTATGTGTACATGTTACCATCTCAGTAGGTGTACTAATGTCATCCAATTTCATCGTTCAAGATAATCTCGTTTACAACATGTCAGAGACACAGTCGTCTTTAAGTAAAATTTCGGAGTCTCGTTACCAAGATTCTCGTGTTTTCGTGGTGAGTGATATTATTCATCAAACCTGAAGCACATGGTGCAACTATGATGAGGAATTACAACAGATCTATTGAGGCGTAATCACCTTGCCTGTTATAACGTTGTTTTACGCGTGGTAGGGGACACTCTACCGAGCATTAACCACGACAGCCCGGCGTTTCTTACCTTCCTATGGATTACCACCCAACCGAATTCTAGGGTAAACCTGTCGCTAAAATCCTGATTAAACGCGTTTATCACCAACGTGCCAAAGAGCAAAACGCTGACCTATCTTATAAAGACAAATCTTGTAATCACGTCACTGGCCTCGACATGTTTTTTGTTGATAGTCCTTTACCTGCCAACCTGTTCCATTCAAGCCCTCACCAGTTTGCACTCGGTTGACTATCCTTCATAGGGTTAGATAGCGGCTGACGTTGTTCATCTTCTCATCGTATCGGGCTGTCATCGACCAAACCGTTCTGACGCTATCCTTTCGCAACGCAAATTATCAGAAGTGCGCGAATGTTGTCGTCGCTTGTTTGGGTAATTCCTGTTGTTGTTTTGTGCCGGTGGGTAGTGTTTTGCATATAGTAGGAATGCTAGTGATTAACACACTTCGTGAATGCTCTTCCCAATTGCACGCTAGGCTATTCCGTGTATGAAGTTGTTACAAGAATCTAGACCTCATCATCTGTAGTACTGCTGATGACAACAGTTAGAAGGTTCATCGACAGATATTTAATAATTAGCTGCATTGTACCTACACAACCTGGTTGGGAATAATGCTCTTCATTTTTGTACTACTCAAAGAAGCCCAATGAACGTTTCACACAGAGCTTCTTACAAAGCTTTCAGTTCCCAATCAATTAGTCTGCGATAATTCTTACCAAAGTAATGCATTTCACTTGTGTGTGTTAAATGACAAACAATTATGACCAAGCTGAAACAGCGCTCAACAATTTCGGTATGCGGGAGCTCTTGAAGTGCTCAGTTATCGGTTCTCAACTGAAAACCACTGATCTAGGTGCAATAAATCAATAACATCCAACTTTAATCTCGAATTGTTGAGTGTTCTCCGTTCTATTAAAGCACATTTTCTCGGGGATGTGACTTAATTTTTTTAATCGAAAGAAATTTGTATGCGATTGATTAGAGCTGATTTTTGGTAACGTTTCACTTCTGACATAGAAACTTCACCAGAACAAAGGTGATAGCCAAGACGGGGAACATAGCTTAATAGTATTCCAGCCACGCCCTCTGTTTTGGTTTAACCGAGTGAGCAACCTATAATAAACCTATAATGGGTAAGGTCACGAAAGCATGACCAGGATCAGTGATCGATTTGTCAAGAACAGTGAGTATTCTCATCCAGCTGATAAAAGTGAACCCGTTCAAGGTCGGTTGACACTGACTCGCATCTGTAAAGGTGCAGAACTAATGGGGTTACGGTGAAACTATATTTTGAAAATAACAAAAACCTTATGAAATATTGAGTATAACTAGAATTTAAGCTACTTGCGTTACATCAGAGCTGAGCGCCAGATTTAAGAGATCTCTACTCCATCCACCATAATGACAACAAACCGACGGGCTTCAGTAATTTCGACAGCATCACCATGCGAATGCTCGCTTTACTGTTTGATACCGTGTTTCAACACTTCAACATTTTTCCGAATTAACATTGTGATCGATATCTACTTTATGTTCTCTCAATGGTGATTGAGGACTTGCTATTCCAGTGCTTCTCGGGGCTGCCTTTTAATACACTTACGATATTCCTTGATTCCTCGCTCTGCAGTTTTCCGGAAGTTTGTCCGATGTGAACACCATGAAAACATTTACATTGGATTTTGTAGACGATATTCGTGGTGCTTGATAAAGATGTCTTACCCTTAAAATGTCCCATGGTCGAACGGATAGTTATCCCTTTGTTAACGTCATAAATATGAAAACCTGATTTAAGATGCTATTGGTCGTTTATGAGGTGCCTTTAACACCCACAGTCTGACGCAGCTTCTGCGTCACAAATGAATCGTTACCCAAAAACTGCTCCAACCGTTTGCATACAAATGTCTTCTGATTATGAATACATGATCGGTCCCAAACATATTTCAATTAATTACTTGATTTTCTGTTACAGAATTCATGTTTCGAAACACGGTTAACTGCGCGTACTTCCTAGCTATTTTCGTGCTCAATCGCTTATACTTGCTCGATTGTACTCAGGTCGATCAGCAACAAGAAGCTCCAAGACCCGTGATGGGTTACGTCACCGAGAGCGAATCAACTTGCCGGTTCGACTGCACCCGCTGCCCACACAGATGTGTTAGCGAAGGAAATATTAAAATATTGCAGCAAAGCTAATCTCTAGCAAGCTGCGTGATGCTGGGTATCGAATGATAATTATCAACGTGTGTTGGAATCTTACGAAATCATATGATAATTGGGGATACAATGACTTATCAAATGCCGAGTTTCCCATCGGTAAGTTTATTTCGGGTAGTGATTTTAATATTTATGTGCTCTGGTGCGTTTGTGTGCGTTGTGACAAATGGTGATTTAATGTTCGATTACGCAGCGTACACCAGATTTTAGATTGTAACCTTGTGGTAAATGAGCAGTTAGCTTGACAATGCCGTAGAGCAGCGGTTTCCAAATTTTTAAATGCCGGCATCCCTGAAATAGTTGGATATGCTCTTGTGCGCTTTTTATGGAAATACGTAATAGAAATGATTACTCAACGAACAAAGAATACGCTAAAAATCGACAATGAATCAGCAGAGAATAACAACACTTAAGGCAAGACAAAAACTGAAAAAGCATCTCACACCCCGTGAAATGTGGTCTCACATCCCCAAGGGAATTTAAGTCGAAATTGTATTGTGGTTAAATTGCTTTCCACACGCGCGTGTACAAAGGAAGCACTGTTATTTTTCAGTAGATTATGGTCAACAATAAGTGGTTCCAAAATTTCTGATGGTAAGGCGTTTCAGAGAAATCACAGATACAAGATAATTTAAATTCTAAACTGCTCCCTTCAATATAACTCTTAACAAAGTTTAAGATGGACAACATTGCGCGTCGTTGAAATGTTTTTACTGGATATTGATTTCACAGTTTTGAAAGGCAGATATTCGTTAAAATCAACACATTATCCCTGGCTAAGAATCACACAAAACACATTTGCCAAGTCATGATTCCAAATGGACGTAAATTCTCCTAACAATACGCGGAATGATTTCTATTCATTTTCTTATTCTGCTATCAAAATACCTCACACGGATTTCAGGAAACCTATTGTCATGTTTATTTTGACTTTTATTCAAACACAAAATTGCAGAAGAAATATAATCGCAATTAGTCTGACCCTTCATCAGTCGAACAGGTGTTTCTGTTGCTAAAATGGTGTTCGCCGAGCTAATGTTGATTTTTTAATGTTGTTTCGTAATCACGCTGTATGACATCATCAGCTAAGCTTCATTCTACCATCAGTTAAATCGGAAAGTTTCAAAAATTCATTTATCCACAAATTATCCAAATATATTTTTTAGGGAATGGCGGATCTCAGTGACTATCCACATGAACGTGGTTTTAAACTTGGTATGCGTTTCGACAACATGTGTTACAACGAAGCACAATTGAATGCGGAGTTGAATGTCATGAAGTTGGATCTTGTCAAGATTTCCGGTTGTTTTAAAGACGATCTCAAACGTATTCATGGTTTCTCTCGCACGCGAAATTTATTGGATCAGCTAGACCTAAAGATACAGATCGCCTATGATGTGAGCGGAAAAAATGTTTTAAATAATATAGGTTGGAACGATGCTGATCCTGAGGATTTGCTGAAAGGTTGTGATTCCTGGCGATTGCACTCAACACTTGAAAATTTGTTCTCATCTGAAGAGATGGGTGATTGGATAAATCGAGCCAACTTGCTGAGATCAAACGGTGGCAAAGGTTTCTGGTTTGATCTTGGACCGATTAAAATAATGACGGAGACAAACCAACTACAACACATCACAATGGAATTAGTGATGCGAAGCATGCTTGCCTCGCCAGTGATGTTAACTGGTGACCTGGAGCAACTGGACCCAGAAGAAATCGATTTGTCGATTTGTATTCGGATCAATCAAGATATTAGCGGGTTGATGCCGATAGCTATCTGTAACAATCATGCAGTGACAGTACGTTACTTGTCACTTTCGTTCATCTTTCATTGCTATTCTTATGTCCGGCCACTGTAGCGATTAGGGATAGTGGATATCTTTACTACTCTTCGCACAGTGTGTAGAAAGATTGCGTTTTAGTGATTAGGTGCTCACGTACTTAGTATAAGTGCTAAACTATTGTTTCTACGTATTTTATATCTGAATATGGTTGAGTTCTAGATTATGCATGTTATCATAAAGATGCATGCAAATGTTATTTTGAAACTGGACTGTCCTATTGCAAGTTCGACTTGCCATCTGTAACTTACATCAAGCCATGCAGATAGTGGTCGTACTGTCCTTACCTGATACTTGTAAAAAGCACGAAACCGGTCGTGCGATGTACGATGCAATTGCATGTAAATAATTCTGATCAATCGATGAAAAAAACGATGTAACAAAATTCAAGTTAGTTAGTTACTTGGTTGCTCACTAAGTAGTATGTATATATAAAACAAATCTTGAAACGGAATTCTTCTTCTTCTTCTTAATAGACGACAGGTGGTCAAGCCCTTGTAAGCCGCAAAATGGATGTTTCAACCCCGTACGTTCAAACGCATTCACATACTTCGTTCGTGAACATGAGATTAAACATGTTTGCTTTCACAAATAATGTCCAAGTTTGAATTCAAAATTAGAAAAATTTCTCTGGTTTCTCCGGTGTTCACGACCGATACCTAAATTCATTGCTTTTAATTATCTACCGAATCAAAATCATTTGCTTACTTAAAATCCATCAATTGTTATTTAACAGATAAAATTTCTTTCTGGTTTAATCTGCTTTAATTTTCTCACATTCGAATGTTCACTATGACATTTTATTTTGATAAATTTACCCTATTTGAATGAATTTGCCTTGAGGTTTGATATCCAGTATAAAGAGTCTGTTTTTATATGAAACAGTAGGTCGATCTGGAATTAGGCGATACAAAATTGCACATCTGTTACTAGCGGTTAGCTCTACGGTTTGTGTACTCAAGTCGCATATACGACTGTAACGTTTTCCGTGAATAATAATATATTTGAAACGACTGTGGTTTAGCATAAAAAGTATTACAATAGAAACGGAATTTCTAAACCTTCCGATTAGGAACAAGAAAAGATCTAAAATCAGATTTGAAATCAACGTGGTTAGTATTAACTTTTTTCACATATTTTTCAATGTTGTAGGATGTTTTAGATTTAGCCTGATACCAATATTCGGCAACCATCGGTCTAATAAATTTTTCGTAAATCTTTATCGATAAATAATCGGTTTGCTGAAAATCCGCTGAAAATCCAAACATCCATTTGTTCCCATTCTTAAAGACCGTATGTGTTATGATCTCATGTAAATGCTTCGTTAATTTAATCCTAAAAATACAACAATATGGCAAACAAATGCAGAACAATTATTGAAAATAACAGTAATGCTAAGGGTTACAACAAAGCTACAATACTCACAAAGATTTCAAACATTGTGTTACATCTACAAGACATTTAAATGGATATTTTCAGTAAACATTCTTCAATAATCTTCCTAAACGTTTCATCTTACCATTTTCAGTTTTGGTCACGCAGACTGACTGGACGCCATGAGGAATATGCACTCGTATTGTGGAATACAGACAACGTAGAGCATACAGAACAGATCAACATGTTCGTGGTGTACATGGACAACGTTCGCCAAAATCGCAATTTCTACAAGCTCATTGACGTTTTCCATAAAGTTGTGAGAAAGAGAGTTGTGAGAATCCGAGTTTGGGACTCTATGAGTTTAACCGTGCCGCTTGGAGGAGTTGCAATTTATCTGGTGAAAAACAAATTTAAAAAAATGCTAAATAAAATTTTGATAATATTATTTCGTTTCTCGTTGGCTATTCATATCAGTAATTGAATCGCGTCACAATTATTGATTGTTTAGTTAAACTGTACAAAACATTTGGCGAGTGTTTCTACACCTGTTGTTGTCCTCCTTCACTCGATTTCAACCAGGAAGATATCATCACAAGCGCATGAAGGTTTCATGCTCCGTAGCATTTAGAATGATTGAACAGTGCAAATCTACATTAAAACATTTATGATTATCGGTTGTCCACCCATGTGTATGGTTTGTAGTATGCCATGTTCTAGTGTATGAATGTGGTGATAAAAAGATACCCTTATGTCATGTCCTAGTACGCTGGTCACAGAGCCTCCAGTGGCACTGGATACAACATTAACCACAACACCCTCCGCTTTTCATAAAAAAAATTGTCAATGGCCTTCGGATTCATCCATGAGGTCAACTTTCAGAATTGCTGGCAATCATTTGGACTCGTTTTCAAAGTCGTTGCTTGAAAGACGAACATCCTAGTTGCTGTACTCTGAGATAAACCTGTTTAAAAAATTGGCTTTCCTTAACGGAGAGCAGAAATCAATGTTGTTCAGTGAGGTAATGTCACAATGGAGATTTGAACAAAGGCATCCGATTATACAACATTTGTACTAAATTTTCCTAACGCGTGGTATGAATATTGTGCGTATATCCGATTTAATCATGCAGAGAGTTTGCACTGACAATCAGCATGAACAAGATCAAAATCCTTGGTGATGGAATTGTATCACCACCAAACATCACTGTTAAAACACCGTTAGCTTTAACCAGTAGATCATTTCATTTATCTTGGTTCAACCATCGGGCATAACCTCTCGCTAGACACGGAGATTGATAGACGGATTGGCAGAGCAGCTGTCATTTTGCCTCGATTAAACTCTCGTGTATGGGATAACCACAAATTGACTGTAAATACAACGATGATGGTATAAAGGACGTGCGTATTAAATGCTTTACTGTACGGCATTGAAACCTGGACCATTCACGCAAGCCAGAAACGGAAGCCGAATGCTTTTCATCTGCAACGCATCCATCGTATCTTGAACATATCATGGATAGGCAAAACAACGAATGCTGAAGTGCTTTCTAATGCTAGTTTACAGAGCATGTTCACTCTACTACGACAGCGCCGACAAGGTTTGCGAGGTCGGTTGTACATCAATGGAACATGGTTGTATTCCAAAATATCTACTTTAAAATCAAGAATTTGATCTATCGCCACGCGTTTGGTACACATTCGATTGCGAAAGTGATCTGAAATCTTTTGCCATTTACCCTTCGAGTTGGAAAGAACTTGTTTTTTACGGTTTTATTTGGAGACAGTGTGTAATGCGTCGTCTATAACCTGTGGAGTAGCATATACAGCTACTGCTTGATGAATTCAGATCGCGCCACCGGCGTGCAACGGATTCAGTTTGACCGAGTACTGCGTATCGATGCGAACTCTCTGGGAGAGATTGTTCTTGCAGAATCAAACTGTTTAGTCATTCAAAAAGCTGTGAAACATGAAAAATCATGCGCTTGTGATATACATTCATGGTCGACATCGAGCGAAAGAGGCCAACAACAACATATCCGAATTCATGTTTTCAAGAGTGAAAGCTGTAAGCTACCATACGGAATCAAGTGGAGACCTGACACACAATATTAAGCAATCGTGTACTAAAAGTTTATTTAAAGTTATGGGAAATGTATTTACTTGTTAATCTAACCGCATAAAAATATGTGGTCATAAAGCTATCGTGTGCAACATACTTAAATTAATTGGCAATTTTGAACAGACAATTTTGGCAAATATGTGCATGTGAAAATAAATTGTATCACAAATCCCAATGATACAAGACTCAAATGTCTGGTAAGCCTAGGATAAACGTCACCTGCATGCGCGAATCTAATCTAGCTGCGCACTTTGCAAAAGCCTTCACAGCCGAGTTCAGCAAGACAACCCCACTCGTATGTATGATGGGATCAAGAGAGCCTTTGGTCCAAACAAACTTAAAACGGCTCCAATTAAGTCTGTATCTCGTGACCCGATTGTGGACAAAACTCAGCACATGGAAAGATGGGTAAAGCACTTCTCCTCTCTCTACTCTATGGACAGTACGGTTTTACCACATGTACTTGAAAATGTCGAGCGGTTGCCGACTATTGAATATCTAGATACTCCCACTAATCTTGATGAGCTCAATAGGGCAATGGACCGATTGGCGAATGGAAAGACCCCTGGTGACGACGGAATTCTACCTGAGCTCATCAAATGCTGTAGAGCAGCATTATTACAACCTCTTCACCATTTGCTTCTCCAGTGCTGGCAGGAGGAGTGTGTCCCACAAGAGATACGAGACACAAAGTTCATCACGCTATTTAGAAATAAAGAGATAGAGGCGACTGCAACAATTGCAGAGGAATCTCCCTTCTGAATGTTGTAGGCAAATTGTTTCCCAAAGTCTTACAGATCCGGCTACAAGTTTTAGCTGATAGAATTTACTCCGAATCTTAATGTGGCTTCCGCAAGGGAAGATCAACCGTTGACATGATTTTCTCCCTGAGACAACTTCAAGAAAAGTGTCGGAAACAGCGTATGTCATTATACGCTGTTTTTATTGATTTAACGAAGGCATTCGACTACGTCAGCATGGAGGGTCTTTTCAAAATGCTTGATTTGATAGACTGCCCCCCAAGACTGCTCAAGCTCCTTATTTCGTTCCACTCAGGCATGAAGGGCTTAGTTCATTTTAACGGTTTCAGCTCAGAAGCCTTTGAAATTCGCCGAGTCGTCAAGCAAGGTTGTGTTCTTGCTCCCACGCTGTTCGGCATTTTCTTTACTCTGCTTCTGAAGCACGCTTTCGGGACGAGGACAGAAGGCATTTACATACGCAAATGCAAAGTGATGGAAAGCTTTTCAACCTGAACCGGTTGAGAGCCCAAACCAAGGCACAAAATGTGCTAATCCATGAACTGCTGTAGAATTTATTGCTCACTCCCGAGAGCACTTCCAGTCGCTAATGGACTGTTCTACGTCGGCATGCAAAGACTTTGGTCTAACAATCAGCATGAGCAAGACCAAAGTCCTTGGTCAAGGGACTTTATCGCATCCCATCATCACTGTTGGAAACTGTCAGCTTGAATCAGTACCTCAGTTCACATACCTTGGTTCAACTATTGCGGATAACCTCTCGCTAGTCACGGAGATTGATAAGCGGCTTGCTACAGCAGCTGTCATTCTGTCCCGTTTGACCTCTCGTGTTTGGGGTAACTGCAAGCTGACTATAAAGACAAAGATGATTGTATACAGCGCGTGCGAACTAAATTCTATACTGTACCGCAGTGAAACCTGGACCACCCACGCGAGAAACGAACGGAAGCTGAATGCTTTCCATCTACGAAGCATCCGTCGTATCTTGAACATTTCGTGGATGAACAGGGTGACTAATGCTGAAGTGCTTTCAAAAGCTGGTCTACAGAGCATGTTCACCCTATTGCGACAGCGCCACCTGCGGTGGCTTGGTCATGTCTACAGAATGGAAAATGGTCGTATTCAGAAAGATCTACTCTATGGTGAGTTGCAACTAGGAAGCCAACCATTGGGCAGATCGCACTTGCGGTACAAAGGCGTTTGCAAAAGAGATATGAAAGCTCTTGGCATTGACCCGGTGAGTTGGGAAGAACTTGATCTAGACCGCTCACATTGGAGGCATTGTGTAAAGCGTCGTCCGCAAACTGTGGAGGAGCATATAAAGCTCTTGGATGCTGAACGCAGATCACGCCGCCGGCGTCCAACTGATGCAATACAACCGAGTTCTGACTTTCGTTGCCAGTGCTGCGGAAGAAATTGTTCCTCCCGAATCAGACTATTTAGTCCTTCAAAAAGCTGTAGAACATGAACATTCATGCGATTGTGATGTACATCCATGGTCGACATTGAACGAAGGAGGCCAAAAACAACAAGACTCAAAAAAGAAATATCATCGATATTTCATGCATTGCTATCAAAATTGTTCAAGAGTTTTCCTATTTTTTCTCATATTTGTCAGAAAATGTATTTCGCTTTTAATTAGAAACTGTTAACGTTTGCGATCAAGTAAGACACAACGAACCACTCCTACTTTCCAGCCTAAACTGTAGAAGGTATTTTTATTCTGGTCGTTTCTGTTTCACTTGGAACAGTTAACCTTTTACCGTTGCTCACTCCACTAGCTTGAATGATCTTTAAACGAAATTAAAAAAAAATTTGATTGAATTATTCGTTTCCCGAATACTTATATACTGTTTAATGTAATTGCTTATCTTGTTTTTATACACGGATATTTTTTAAATTTTCTACCATCTTATGGTTATTATTAATTTTGATGCATTTCCATGCTATCAAAATCCTCGAATTAACTTGTATAGATTGAAAAATCCAAAGGACTTCAAATCCTGTGGAAAAAATATGTTTTGTAATCCATTGTCTGATTATTAAATATTCTAGAGTTCTCAAGGCAATACAAGGGCAAAGAGAATTATGTAATCTATGGTGTAATTATTGTAACTGCTTAAAATTCGTTTATATGAATAACGCCAATTTCTTCTTCAAACTCAGTACTTGGATATAAAAAATATCAAAATATCATTGAGGTGTTTGGCTTGGGTGGGTTCACATATGTGGCCAATATACAGTGCTCTTTCCTATAAGTATCCAGACTCCATTTTAAACAAGGGATCGTGGTAGCGTTCACAATATCCTGTGATAATGAATTCCACAGAAAGCAAATACGCACAGAGAATAAATGAAGTCTACAATTGAGTCTTGATTTTGGTATAACGAGACAACTCGAATGACTCCGTGTATTCTTAGGGCAACTGAATTCTATCAAATCGCAAAGAGTGTGATTTTATATGTTAGGATCATGTCGCTCCTAACTCTACTTGGTGTAAATTTGGTCAATCCCAGCATGGCCATTCGTTCTTGGTATGCGATGATCTTCATCCCATCATCAATTCGCTTCGTCGTTGGGTATTAATATTTATCCAGCACTCTGATGTATTTACGCAGCCACGGTGCCCATGTAATCTGTCGTTAGATGGATGTACGTATTTGTAATGCGGAGGAGCGTTTTAAAAAAGAACCACGCAAATATTTTCCTCGGTATTCCCAAGATACCACTTGCCTTGTTGAAGTCTTTGTGGCAATAAATATTCGGTTTCAGATTATTAATAATCCAAATACCAAGATCCTTCTCAACCCGGGTTCAAGCAAATTTATTGTTTAGTGACGGGCTCACACATTCTGCGTGTTAGAAAATATGTGAATGGAGCATTTCAACTAGTACTAGACTACTAGAGAATGCCTATCTTTAAATCCTGAAAAATGTAATCAACTGAACCTGATCTTACTGTCTCTACCTGACGACGTCAAACAGCCAGAAACCGGTAGTGGTGTGTAAGTGCGGGGGATGTGAGCAACACATTATTTTAATGAACTTGTGTTCACTAATCTGCTTGGTGAACCTCACTTTATCTAGAATTAAATTTACAGACCTGACTAGAGAGGAATACATAAAATATCTGGGCGTCACCATATCCTACAAACTTGGATCCATCATATAAATAATCTACCCTATTAAAGTACGTAGGCTTTCTTTATATGCATTTTGTTTTCGTTATCAAGTCGTTGAGTCTCGAATAATTTCCCACTTCTGTGCTGTTCACCTGCTATGTGTCCGCACTTCTTTGAAAACAATTTGCGTTGCTCAAACTTTGCATTAGAAGCGTTTTACACACAACCTCTATTCCTTATGAGCATATTATCAAAAAATAGCTGAAATAACAATATTCCTCTATCAATCGGCACATAAATACCATTCTCAGTGATAATTCGAACAAAGTATGAGAATGCCCTTAAAAGCTAATCTTTCCCGAAGACTCGTTGAAAACATATCATACAGCCTCCTAGAACGTCTTCATATCGGAGCACATTTAACCCAGTTGCTTCACGATATCTCTGTCAAAATAATTGCTTATTGAACAATTAAGGTCAAATGTATCTAGTTGATATCATGTGTACATTTTCTGTGAATATATTTCTTCTATGGGTAATTTGCACAGTATTCATTGTGCGTTATTGTAACACTAGTCTGAAGCCGAAATTTCGAAAATTTTCAAATGGAGCTCTCCTTTTTCTTTTTTCTAAGCACGTCAATCAATAATCAATCAAATATCAATCAATAATGTTCATTGACACAGTGTGAGTTCAGCTTACTGATCAAACTGTCTGACATTCATTCAACAAATAGACAAGTTCGGGGTCGGCAGCTGTCCTCTCTTACCCACGAGTGGGCTAGCAATGTTTCAGATATTAAAAATTTCGCGTTCAAAGATCGGGAATTTGCTTTTGGGTTACAATATTCACTCGATTATGAGATGTGAGAAAAAGTTTCATCAATGCTGAACTCCAATCTCGACCAAAATTACAAAAAGTGAACGAAGAACGTAAATGTTGCTGAATCCAGAGTACATGGAACAAGATACTCTGGCTTCCATCTTAGAGGTAAATGCCCATTAATCTAGCACTGAAACCAGCTCAGATTTAGAAAAAAACAACCGAATACAACAGAACAAACTCGGTGTATTTTGACATTGTGAATGTAAAATTTTGGTTCTTTCTGAAGACACATGCAACAGAGATGTCAGAGCTGTGGAGTTGTTGCTCTTGTAGAGAAATTGGGTGACAGAACACTTACGAAATTCATAGCGAACGGAGTTCAGAATAACCCACGGGAGAAACATTTGAAATCTTGGGATTACGACTGACGGTTCGAACTCTGTGACACAAAGGAAACACTCAAGCATTGCAATCGAAGGAGCCTGATTAGACTGCAGCACGGACAACAATTCGGATGTCTAACTCATGAAGAAACAATGAATATGTCCAGATCAACATTGGTGAACATCTAGGCTTTTTGGGTAAGTTGTAGTGTAACTTTTCCTTTCATACTTTATGCTACGTCCTTTTAATTATCTACCGAATCAAAATCATTTGCTTACTTAAAATCCATCAATTGTTATTTAACAGATAAAATTTCTTTCTGGTTTAATCTGCTTTAATTTTCTCACATTCGAATGTTCACTATGACATTTTATTTTGATAAATTTACCCTATTTGAATGAATTTGCCTTGAGGTTTGATATCCAGTATAAAGAGTCTGTTTTTATATGAAACAGTAGGTCGATCTGGAATTAGGCGATACAAAATTGCACATCTGTTACTAGCGGTTAGCTCTACGGTTTGTGTACTCAAGTCGCATATACGACTGTAACGTTTTCCGTGAATAATAATATATTTGAAACGACTGTGGTTTAGCATAAAAAGTATTACAATAGAAACGGAATTTCTAAACCTTCCGATTAGGAACAAGAAAAGATCTAAAATCAGATTTGAAATCAACGTGGTTAGTATTAACTTTTTTCACATATTTTTCAATGTTGTAGGATGTTTTAGATTTAGCCTGATACCAATATTCGGCAACCATCGGTCTAATAAATTTTTCGTAAATCTTTATCGATAAATAATCGGTTTGCTGAAAATCCGCTGAAAATCCAAACATCCATTTGTTCCCATTCTTAAAGACCGTATGTGTTATGATCTCATGTAAATGCTTCGTTAATTTAATCCTAAAAATACAACAATATGGCAAACAAATGCAGAACAATTATTGAAAATAACAGTAATGCTAAGGGTTACAACAAAGCTACAATACTCACAAAGATTTCAAACATTGTGTTACATCTACAAGACATTTAAATGGATATTTTCAGTAAACATTCTTCAATAATCTTCCTAAACGTTTCATCTTACCATTTTCAGTTTTGGTCACGCAGACTGACTGGACGCCATGAGGAATATGCACTCGTATTGTGGAATACAGACAACGTAGAGCATACAGAACAGATCAACATGTTCGTGGTGTACATGGACAACGTTCGCCAAAATCGCAATTTCTACAAGCTCATTGACGTTTTCCATAAAGTTGTGAGAAAGAGAATCCGAGTTGGGAGTCCTATGATTTTAAAACGTGCCGCCTGGGAGTTTTTCAATTTAATCTGGTGAAGAAAATTTAAAAAAAGCCGCGGATAAGGAAATTAACGAACATACACACCTAATACGCACATGTTACGTAAGGCATGTCAGCCAACGCTGACCTGTGAATTAATAGAAATAATAGGGATGAACACAGCAATTGGAGGTGTTGATCAATTATCTTGAGCTTCCCCTGTCTAGCTTAAGAAATCAGGAATGGTCAAGGAATGCCAATTAGAACCTCAACATGTTTCGTATCGACACCCTTGGTCTTGAGCGAAGCTTCTGTGTTCAAAGCGAAACGTTACCATACCAAAAACTTACTATCACCGTTCCTTGCAAACTCTTATTTTTCATTATTATGGACTCCCGATCGGTCCGAATTATTCAAATATTTTGCTAAAAAATGCTAAATAAAATTTTGATAATATTATTCCGTTTCTCGTTGGCTATTCATGTCGGTAATTAAATCGCGTCACAATTATTGATTGTTTAGTTAAACTGTGTTAAACATTTGGCAAGTCTTTCTACACCTGTTGTTGTCCTCCTTCACTCGATTTCAACCAGGAAGATACATCACAAGCGCATGAAGGTTTCATGCTCCGTAGCATTTAGAATGACTAAACAGTGCGAATCTACATTAAAACATTTATGATTATCGGTTGTCCACCCATGTGTATGGTTTGTAGTATGCCTTGTTCTAGTGTATGAACGTGGCGATAAAAAGATAACCTTATGTCCTGGTCACAGAGGCTCCAGTGGCACTGGATACAACAGTAACCACAACACCCTCCGCTTCTCACACAAAAAAATTGTCAATGGCCTTCCGATTCATCCATGAGGTCAACTTTCAGAATTGCTGGCAATAATTTGGACTCGTTTTCAAAGTCGCTGCATGAAAGACGAACATCCTAGTTGCTGTACTCTGAGATAAACCTGTTTAAAAAATTGGCTTTCCTTAGCGGAGAGCAGAAATCATTGTTGTTCAGTGAGAGAATGTCACAATGGAGATTCGAACAAAGGCATCAAATTATGCAACATTTGTACTAAATTTTCCTAACGCGTGGTATGAATATTGTGCGTATATCCGATTTAATTATGCAGAGAGTTTGCACTGACAATCAGCATGAACAAGATCAAAATCCTAGGTGATGGAATTGTATCGCCACCAAACATTACTGTTAAAACACCGTTAGCTTTAACCAGTAGATCATTTCATTTATCTTGGTTCAACCATCGGGTATAGCCTCTCGCTAGACACGGAGATTGATAGACGGATTGGCAGAGCAGCTGTCATTTTGCCTCGAATGAACTCTCGTGTATGGGATAACCACAAATTGACTGTAAATACAACGATGATGGTATAAAGGGCGTACGTATTAAATGCTTTATTGTACGGCAGTGAAACCTGGACCATTCACAGAAGCCAGGAAGGAAAGCTGAATGCTTTCCATCAGCAACGCATCCATCGTATGTTGAACATATCATGGATAGACGGAACAACGAATGCTGAAGTGCTTCCTAAAGCTAGTTTAGAGATCATGTTCACTCTACTACGACAGCGCCGACAAGGTTTGCGAGGTCGGTTGTACATCAATGGAAAATGGTCGTATTTCAAAATATCTAATTTAAAATCAAGAATTTGATCTATCGCCACGCGTTTTGTACACATTCGTTTGCGAAAGTGATCTGAAATCTTTTGCCATTTACCCTTCGAGTTGAAAAGAACTTGTTTTTTACCGTTTTATTTGGAGGCAGTGTGTAATGCGTCGTCTATAAGTTGTGGAGGAGCATATATAGCTTCTGCTTGATGAATTCAGATCGCGCCACCGGCGTGCAACGGATTCAGTTTGACCGAGTACTGTGTATCGACGCAAACTATCTGGGAGAGATTGTTCTTGCAGAATCAAACTGTTTAGTCATTCAAAAAGCTGTGGAACATGAAAAATCATGCGCTTGTGATATACATTCATGGTCGACATCGAACGGAAGAGGCCAAGAACAACATAATCGAATTTATGTTTTCAAGAGTGAAAGCTGTAAGCTACCATACGGAATCAAGTGGATACCGGACAAACAATATTAAGCAATCGTGTACTAAAAGTTTTTTTAAAGTTATGGAAAATGTATTTACTTGTGAATCTGAACGCATAAAACTCTGTGGCTATAAAGCTATCGTGTGCAACATACTTAAATTAATTTGCAATTTTGAACAGACAATTTTGGCAAATGTGTGCATTTGAAAATAATTGTATCACAAATCCCAGTGATACAAGACTCTAATGTCTGGTCAGCATAGGATAGACGTCACCTGCATGCGCGAACCTAATCTAGCTGCGCACTTTGCAAAAGCCTTCACAGCCGAGTTCAGCAACACAACCCCACTCGAATCGGTTTCAGAAAACTGGGAATTGATAAAAAGCTGCATATGCTGAGTCGCACTTTCCACTTTCGGTCCGAAGAAAGCTAGAACGAGCGACTGATTCGAAGCAAAAGCTTCTGAGATGACTGCTGTGTTGGATGAGAAACGCTCAGCATTCTTGAGGTTCAAAGCTATGCGAACAGATGAAAACTTACGACTTTTAAGAGCAGCTAGAAATAAGGTCCAACAGACTGCAAGGCTATTTGCAAATGACTATTGGACAGAAATTAGCCTTAGTATCCAAAAAGCTGCGGATACTGGAAATTTTCACGGTATGTATGATGGGATCAAGAGAGCCTTTGGTCCAAACAAACTTGAAAACGGCTCCCATTAAGTCTGTATCTGTTGACCCGATTGTCGACAAATCTCAACAGATGGAAAGATGAGTAGAGCACTTCTCCTCTCTCTACTCTAGGGACAGTACGGTTTTACCACATGTACTTGAAAATATCGAGCGGTTGCCGACTATTGAATATCTAGATACTCCCACTACTCTGGATGAGCTCAATAGGGTAGTCGACCGCTTAGCGAATGGGAAGGCCCCTGGTGACGACGGAATTCTACCTGAGCTCATCAAATGCTGTAGAGC
Organism: Atriophallophorus winterbourni; assembly: GCA_013407085.1. Classification (NCBI taxonomy): domain Eukaryota; kingdom Metazoa; phylum Platyhelminthes; class Trematoda; order Plagiorchiida; family Microphallidae; genus Atriophallophorus; species Atriophallophorus winterbourni. The sequence goes on along the minus strand of JACCGJ010008607.1, from coordinate 10,921 downwards.
AGCATTATTACAGCCTCTTCACCATTTGTTTCTTCAGTGCTGGCCGGAGAAGTGTGTCCCACAAGAGATGCGAGACACAAAGGTCATCACGATATTTAAGAATAAAGAGATAGAGGCGACTGCAACATTTGCAGAGGAATCTCCCTTCTGAATGTTGTAGGCGAATTGTTTCCTAAAGTCTTACAGATCCGGCTGCAAGTTTTAGCTGATAGAATTTACTCCAAATCTCAATGTGGCTTCCGCAAGGAAAAATCAACGGTTCACATGATCTTCTGCCTGAGAGAACTTTAAGAAAAGTGTTGGGAACAGCGTATGCCATTATAAGTTGTTTTTATTGATTTAACGAAGGCATTCGACTACGTCAGCAGGGAGGGTCTTTTGAAAATGATTGATCTGATTTGCTGCCCGCCTCCAAGACTAATAAAGCTCGTTATTTCGTTCCACTCAGGCATGAAAGGCTGAGTACATTTTAACGGTGTCAGCTCAGAAGCCTTTGAAATTCGCCGAGTCGTCAAACAAGGTTGTGTTTTTGCTCCCACGCTGTTCGGAATTTTCTTTGCTCTGCTTCTGAAGCACGCTTTCAGGACGAGGACAAAAGGCATTTACCTACGCATGCGAAGTGATGGCAAGCTTTTTAACCTGAACCGGTTGAGAGCCCAAACCAACGCACGAAATGTGCTTATCCATGAACTGCTGTTTGCCGAAGTTGCAGCATTTATTGCTCACTCGCAAGAGCACCTAAATTCGCTAATGGACTGTTTTTCGTCGGCATGCAAAAACTTTTGGCTACCAATCAGCATGAGCAAGACCGAAGTACTTGGTCAAAGGACTGTATCGCCTCACATCATTACTGTTGGAAACTGTCAGCTTGAATGAGTACATCAGTTCACATACCTTGGTTCAACCATTGCGGATAACCTCTCGCTAGACATGGAGATTGATAAGCGGATTGACAGTGCAGCTGTCATTCTGTCCCGATTAAACTCTCGTGTTTGGGGTAACCGCAAGCTGACTGTAAAGACAAAGATGATGGTATACAGCGCGTGCGTACTAAATGCTTTACTGTACGGCAGTGAAACCTGGACCACCCACGCAAGACACGCACGGAAGCTGAATGCTTTCCATCTACGAAGCATCCGTCGTATCTTGAACATATCGTGGATGGACAGGGTGACTTATGCTGAAGTGCTTTCAGAAGCTGGTCTACAGAGCATGTTCACCCTATTGCGACAGCGCCGCCTTCGGTGACTTGGTAACGCCTACAGAATGGAAAATTGTCGTATTCCGAAAGATCTACTCTATGGTGAGTTGCAATTAGGGAGTCGACCATTGGGCAGACCGCACTTCCGGTACAAAGACGTTTGCATAGGAGATATGAAAGCTCTTGGCATTGACCCGGTGAGTTGGTAAGAACTTGATCTTGAATGCTCACATTGGAGGCATTGTGTGAAGCGTCGTCTGCAAGCTGTGGAGGAACAGATACAGCTCTTGGATGCTGAACGCAGATCACGCCGACGGCGTCCAACTGATGCAATACAACCGAGTTCTGACTTTCGTTGCCAGCGCTGCGGGAGAGAATGTTCCTCTCGAATCAAACTGTTTAGTCATTCCAAAAGCTGTATAACATGAACATTCATGCGATTGTGATGTACATCCATGGTCGACATTGAACGAAGGAGGCCAACAACAACAAGACTCAAAAAGAAATATCATCGATATTTCATGCATTGCTATCAAAATTGTTCAAGAGGTTTCCTATTTTTTTCTCATATTTGTCAGAAAATGTATTTCGCTTTTAATTAGAAACTGTTAACGTTTGCGATGGCGTAAGACACAACGAACCACTCCTCTTTTCCAGCCTAAACTGTAGAAGGTATTTTTATTCTGCCCATTTCTGTTTCACTTGGAACAGTTTACTTACTACCGTTGCTCACTCCACTAGCTTGAATGATTTTTAAACGAAATTAAAAAAAAATTTGATTGAATTATTCGTTTCCCGAATACTTATATACTGTTTAATGTAATTGCTTATCTTGTTTTTATACACGGATATTTTTTAAATTTTCTACCATCTTATGGTTATTATTAATTTTGATGCATTTCCATGCCATTAAAATCCTCAAATTAAGTTGTATAGATTGAAAAATCCAAAGGACTTCAAATCCTGTGGAAAAAATATGTTTTGTAATCCATTGTCTGATTAGTAAATATTCTAGATTTTGCGGGGGAATACAAGGGCAAAGAGAATTATGTAATCTATGGTGTAATTATTGTAACTGCTTAAAATTCGTTTATATGAATAACGCCAATTTCTTCTTCAAAATCAGTACTTGGATATTAAATATCAAAATATTATTGAGGTGTTCGGCTTTGGTGGGTTCACATATGTGGCCAATATACAGGGCTTATAGTGGAGTGCTCTTTCCTATAAGTATCCAGACTCCATTTTAAACAAGGGATCGTGGTAGCTTTCAAATATCCTGTGATAATGAATTCCACAGAAAGCAAATACGCACAGAGAATAAATGAAGTCCACAATTGAGTCTTGATTTTGGTATAACGAGACAACTTGAATGACTCCGTGTATTCTTAGGGCAACTGACTTTCATCGAATCGCAAAGACTGTGATTTTATATGTCAGGATCATGTCGCTCCTTACTCTCCTTGGTGTAAATTTGGTCAATCCCAGCATGGCCATTCGTTCTTGGTATGGGATGTTCTTCATCCCATCAATTTGCTTCGTCGCTAGGTATTAATATTTATCCAGCACTCTAATGTATTTACGCAGCCACGGTGCCTATGTAGTCTGTCGTCAGATGGATGTACGTATTTGTAATGCGGGGGAGCGTTTTAAAAAAGAACCACGCAAATATTTCCCTCGGCATTCCCAAGATACCGCTTGCCTTGTTGAAGACTTTGTGGCAATAAATATTCGGTTTCCGGTTATTAATAATCCAGATACCAAGATCCTCCTCAACCCGGGTTCAAGCAAAATTATTGTTTAGTGACGGAATCACACATTCTGCGTGTTAGAAAATATGTGAATGGAGCATTTTGACTAGTACTAGACTACTAGAGAATGACTATCTTTAAATCCTGAAAAATGTAATGAACTGAACCTAATCTTACTGTCACCACCTGACGACGTCAAACAGCCAGAAACCAGTAGTGGTGTGTAAGTGCGGGGGATGTGAGCAACACATTATTTTAATGAACTTGTGTTCACTAATCTGCGTGGTGACGTCGTGACGCAATTTACATTAACCTCACTTTATCCAGACTTAAATTTACAGACCTGACTAGAGGGGAATACATAAAATATCTGGGCGTCACCATATCTGGCAAACTAACATGGATCCATCATATAAATATTCTACCTTACTAAAGTACGTAAGCTTTCGTTTTATGCATTTTGTCTTCGTTCTTTCGTCGTTGAATCTTGAATAATTTCCCACCTTAGTTTCTCTTGCGTATTACCTCATTTTATGTGCTGTTCACCACCTATGCGTCCGAATTTATTTGAAAAGGATTTGTGTTGCTCAAACGTTGCATCAGAAGCGTTTTACTCACAACCTCTCTTCCGTATGAGCATATTATCGAAAAATTCCTGAAATAACAATATTCGTCTTGCGATCGGCACATAAATACCATTCTCAGTGATAATTCGAACAAAGTATGAGGATGCCCTTAAAAGCCAATCTTTCCCGAAGACTCGTTGAAAACATATCTTACGTCTTCAGATAGGAGGACATTTAACCCAGTTACTTCACGATATCTCTGTCAAAATAATTGCTTATTGAACAATTAAGGTCAAATTTATCTAGTTGATATCATGTGTACATTTCTGTGAATATATTTATTCTATGGGTAATTTGCACAGTAATAATTGTGCGTTATTGTAACACTAGTCTAAAGCCGAAATTTCGAAAATTTTCAAATGGAGCTCTCCTTTTTCTTTTTTCTAAGGACGTCAATCAATAATCAATCAAGTATCAATCAATAATGTTCGTTGACACAGCGTGAGTTCAGCTTACTAATCAAACTGTCTGACATTTTTTCAACGAATAGACCCATTCGGGGCCGGCAGCTGTGCTCTCCTATCAACGAGTGGACTAACAATGTTTTAGATATTAAAAATTTCGCGTTCAAAGATCGGGAATTTGCTTGTGGGTTACAATATCCACTCGATTATGAGATGTGAGAAAAAGTTTCATCAATGCTGAACTCCAATCTCGACCAAAATTACAAAAAGTGAACAAAGAACGTAAATGTTGCTGAATCCAGAGTACATGTAACAAGATACTCTAGCTTCCATCTCAGAGGTAAATGCCTATTCATCTAACAGTAAAACCAGCTCAGATTTACAGAGCAACCGAATACAACAGAACAAACCCTGTGTATGTTGACATTGTGAATGTAACATTTTGGTTTTTTCAGAAGACACATGCAACAGAGATGTCAGAAGTGTGGAGTTGTTGCTCTTGTAGAGAAAGTGAGTCGCAGAACACGTTTGAACTTCATGGCGAACGAAGTTCAGAATATTCACGAGAGAAACATTGGGAAACTTGTGTTTACGACTGGGGTTTTGAACTCTGTGAAACAGAAAACGTTGGAGTATTGCAATCGAAGGGGCCAGATTAGACTGCATTAAGACAACAAATCGGATGTCCAACTCATGAGGAAACAATGAATATGTCCAGATCAACATTGGTGAGCATCTAGGCTTTTTGGGTAAGTTGTAGTGTAACTTTTCATTTCATACTTCATGCAACGTTACTAAATTCGTTTAGTCAATTTATCTAAAAGTGACTGAATTATAAAATTAGCTATTAGAAATGTTCTATTTAAGATATTTGAAAACCATTTTGCGTCATTGGCCCATTGTTTTTGAATTAGAATGCTTCGCTGCTTAATAACTTGAACCGAGGTACCATCAAGATGATGTGATCACAACAAGATTTTATAAATCTTCAAAAATATTGTTTCGTTGTTTCTACTAATATGAATTTATTCAGCTGTTACGTCATTTAAACAATGTATGTATTGTTAAGTATATCACTAATTCGCAAGCTATAATAATCCCTATTATAGAGAAACAATAGCTATCAAACTGTTGTATCAAGCTGAATTATTCCTTCGAGACAATACTGCGGCAGAAGCAGAAACAAGCCAACCCCATGTGTGATCAAATGCTAATCGCTGAGAGACATCACGTCTATGAAAATCATTAGACGCGATGTTAGAATAAAGATTTGGACAAAATTAAACAAGTACGGCGTGCCCAATGCTTTCTTACTAGAACTAACGGTCTTCATTATCTCCTCCGAAACTCAGAGTTTGTAATCGAAGACTACATATGACGTCATTGCTCACACTCAGCTCTTGCAGCCTATATAAATCCTCACAGAATACGTTAAAATCGTCGCCTCCAAAGCAAAGGACACTTTGCCCAACACAATAATTCACGCTCTCAACAAGAGATGTTAACCTGTGGAATGCGCTCACAGAATAGCTTATTAAAGAAAGATTTGAAAACCAATTCAAGCATCTAGTGGATAATGTACTTCCGTGTAATCACCTGAAAGATGTACAACAGTGGGCAGGATTTCTACACCTGAGGATCTTCTGGACTAAGTTGCTGACATGTGTATTTTCTCAGTTCGACCAATGAAAGGCGAACTTGAGTCGACATATATATCCTATTCCACGTTCTCCATTTCGGTTGCTTGCAGGCTTGCTAAGCTCTCTGTAATGTATCATTGGGTTTGTTCTCTTGACGTGGCTGCCATTTGGGTAATGCCCCGAAAGCGCAGCTTAACATCGTATTAATTCCATGTTGGTTGTAATCAAGGAACTCCATTTGGTCCGTTTTAAATAAATTCGATGCTTTGTCGAATCTGAATGTGTAAACGCTTCCCATTCTGTGTGGTTTTTGCCGCAACCTGGGAGAGTTCCACACCATGTACCGATCGCACAGGGTATGCTCGTTCAAATCCCGATTGTATGATGTTGCATCAATCGGTTTGAATGAATCGCAGCATCTATATCAGTGTTTTTGTTTTGGTTCCAGGTAAAGGATTTCTCGCGCAGAGTGATTTGTCCAGTTTTACTATCACTGGTATGCAGTGTGTGATGCCACTGGCGATAATGCCTACACGCGCAAATATTGCCCTTATTATTCAAAGAAGCCATCCTAGGTGACCCGGCGATGTTTAATTTTGTGATATATTTTTCCACACACATTATTATACGCTGCTCCAGTGGAAGCAACTCGCATAAATCAAATGCTGTATTAATAAAAAATCAAATGTATAATATATATATATATATATATATATATATATATAAATGAAAAATCGCCAGGACAACCAGGAGGGCTTCTTTGGAATATACGGGCAAAATTTCCGCGTATGGGCATTATCGCCCGTAGCATTACACACTGGGCATACCAGTGATCGTAAAATCGGACAGATCACTCTGCCCCAAAAATCGTTCACCTGGAACAAAAACGAAAACACTGATATAGATGCTGCTATTCAATCGAACCGATTGATGCAACATCGGGCAATCGGGATTTTAACGATCATACCCTGTGCGATCGGTACATGGTGTGAGGCTCTCCCAGGTTGCGGCAAAAACCACACAGAATGGGAAGCGATTACACATTCAGATTGGGAGAGGCATCGAATTAATTGGACACAGACCAAATGGTGCTCCATGGCCACAGCCCACATAGAATATAAGGGATGTTAAGCTGCGCTTTCGGGGCATTGTCCCAAAGTGCAGGCACATCAAGGGAACCAACCCAATGCAACATGACAGCGAGTTTATCGCGCATGCAAGTAACTGAATTGGAGAAAGTGGAATAGGATATATATGTCAACTAATGTTCGCCTATCATTGGACGACCTGAGACAATACACATGTCGCTTGTCTTGATCTCGTGCAATGGAACTGACGCTTGTAAACAAGGTGTAAACATGATTGGATGTATTCGAATAATACACACACGTACAACCATCCGAATAGCGTTGTGGTTTCGGTGTGAACTTGAGCGAGCATCAGCATTGGTGAACTTCGATTGCAGTTTCGAAATTGCCGAGTAACGTCCGTTTGAATAATATAAGGCGACTCACACTAATGTTTTGCCATGACTCGTAATCTGCACCAAGTTTGTCATTGAAATAACCCAATACCACTACACAGTTTTTGGGGAACGTTTTTGAGGACAGTTGGGAAGTTATGATTAAACGCGTCAATTTCAGCCGGTCTCGCAGAGAACGTCGGCTCATAAACTTTGATCAATTTAATCGTACCATTAATATACGCCAGATTTACAGGCCAAATCAGTTCGCTTTCGCTGCTGCTTGATTCTGCTGCTTTCAATTGGTTGTTTCGCACAGCAAATCCAACTCCATGCGGTCGAATCTCATCAAAACCCTCTCCTTTCCAGAATAATGTGTAATTTCTTCCTTTTTCATACCAGTGTCTGGCAACCACGTCGATTTTCTGCCTTTTTAGCTTATCGTTAATGACAGCTGATTTTCTTACGTCTCTGATATTCGAAATTTCATCATGAAATCCAGGGACAATGGACACGACGTTCCAGGTTCCCAGTTTCACAGCTGATCTGCCCAACGGATGAGGCGATAAATGTTAATTGGTGCCGAGGCACTTTAATATGACGCAATGTCGTATCGTGTTACTGAAATTAATTCCCCCAGCACAACATCAACAAAATCTCGTAACAGCAATCCGATTGTTCTTAGTAAAAACAAAACACTCTAAGCCAACACATAACACACGTGTTAATATCATTCAACCTCTACCAGGGGTGACACTGCAAGATTAGCATTTGTATATTTCAAATTTGTATGTCCCCATATATTTTATGCATCCACTGAGGTGTTTTTCTGAAGCCTGCTATTTGCTTTCAAGTAAGTACAGTATAAACCTCAATCTACATGAAATAAAGGCCCATAGAGTATCTCGGATGTCTTATATTTCCTAAACCACTCAAATGAGTCCACCTAGGACCAGCATTATGGAACTCCTTTCGTGACATTCTTTCTTCTGGACTTAGTACAAATTGCAAAGTGTGAAATGTCTCTCTCTTTTCTTTACGTAATTGTAGTACAGACAGTGAATTAACTATCGATCAATCATCAATCAAGATCGATCGTAAGTGTATAATGTGGTTACCGTTCACTGTATAAACATTGTGTTATTCATTCATTCGTTCAATACACGAGTTCAGTTACGGTCGCGTTCTGTCGCAACTAAAAACTGGTCCAGTAGTAGCACATCACAGATATAACAGTATTTCTCATAATGACCTTAAATTCCTCAAGTTGACGAGAAGGCCAGTGTTTCCTAAACGAAATTACTAAAAATGATGATCAAGGAGAGTGCAGAGAGCTCCTCACATTCTTGCCTACATAAGACCTCGCCGACTATTCTAACAACCGGCAGAGCTTGCTACTCACAAAAAACAAACTGCCGCACACTCTCTGCTGACCAAAAATGAATTGACCACGTTGAGTGATAAATAACATTTCGTGCCGCCTAGTTGAAATTATACGGTTCAATAATCCCTGAAATTAATTTAACGTTTGTAGATTAAGGCGGTACTTGCTTTTCTGCAATTAGCTTATTGTGAGTTGACACATGAATATCATCGCAGATTTATTGAACATGGATTTTCTCTCAATTTTTGGTAACCATTTGTACGCAAATTTTGATCATAACCGCTCACCGTGTTTTCCAGAGAGGATAATCGTACTCGTCGCTTAACGTCGTCTGAATTTGGTCACTGTCCGACGAGAGATAATCTTCTCAAATTGATTGTGAAACTAATTCGCCGTTTTTACTCTCCTGGAACACGAGAAGCCATCGTTTCAGGCTTTCTGGTATTCTATGCACCTCCCCAACACTTGTGTCATTACAGCAACATGAACGGAAATTCGTCGGTTGTCATTCGTGCATGAACTGCATCGAAGTAGTATCATCAGCGCGAAAAACGTGAGTTCAGTTATTGATTTTGAGGTTGTCTGTAGTATGACACCTTTGTTTGAAGTTCATTCATATATTATCTGGTATCTTGGCTACAGCATTGCAGAGGCAATCAAATACATTCATTAATCTGACCTGATTTGCCAGTATTTCGTGGCCACCCAAAAAAGAATGTTTGGTAAATCTATAATATTACTACCATCCGATACCAATATGCCATTTCTAAAAAGCTGGGAGAATTTCGAAAGTATTTTCTTGTATTATGCGGCCCATCGTTGGGTAAAAAGTAAAAGTTATGTAAGTGAACAAGTATTAACACAAAGAACAAATATTATCACAATTGAAACGCATCTGGTCAAAGTAAATTTGCATGATCTTGTTCGACGACTTTCAGAATGCGGTTTAAGAGACTGGATTTGATATGGTTTAACGTCAGATGCCAAAATAAACGAAAGAGAATCATCCAGCTTATGTAGGCACACTTCAATTGATGTGAATCTTTTAATATAGTCATTTCAAATTAAGGGAATCCTTTGCACACCAAATATATTCATTGATAATATATCACAATCAAATATAAATTCAGAAAAATTCTAAATCGCTAATAGTAGAGCAGTGATTTGTAGTAGAGTGTAAGAATGCAACTTCGATATTCGACCACATAATCTGAGTTTCATCTATGACACATGTTGCACATCCTGTGTTCGCCTGGGAACTGGTCGACACAAGAAAGCAGTTCCTCCATCACGCATGGTATCGTAGATTGCGTGCTTTGTTCATTCGAATGAGAGAATATGAGCGGAGCTGTAGATAATCTGGATGCATCCACCTTTTCTTCGAGAGTTGATCTCGCAGAGAGAAGCTCAGCTTCACTAAAATCTTGTGACTTTCTCTCGAAACACGGCATCGTGCTTTCACTGTCCTCACTAACTAAGCCAGTCGGAATATTTTCCATGGTCATTGGTAAAGTATCCACATCATCTGTTAGGATTTCTTCGTCCAAATAAATCGGGATGGTAAATGCTTCAGAATCGAAAGATCCGTTTTGGCAACACAGAATTGTGGACTCATCTGAAGACGAGGTTTCGTCTGTCATTTCTGAAGAAATCCATGACAACGAGGCTTCAACTAGAGTTTCTAGCTGCATTCCGATGCGTGTGAAATACCTGAAAATGCGGGAAAAATTGGTTCTTTTCCAATTTATTGTTATTCTATTTGCTCGTTGCTGTAAATTACACCAAATATTTTGATCGACGGAATCTATTATGAATTGCATTAAATCAGCGTTGCGTTATAAATTAAACCTCTTTGAGCGGATTCAAATTACCCAAAGAGATTTCATTTATAATGCAACGCTGATTTAATGCAATTCAGACTAGATTTCATCGATTAAGTTAGTCGGCGTAATTTGAAGCAACCAACGAATAGAGTAACAATAAATTGGAAAAGCACCGTCTTCAGATGAGTCCACAATTCCATGTTACCAACACGGATCTTTCCATCCCAAAGCCTCCACCATCTCGTTTTATTTAAATGGAGAATTCCTAACAGATGATGAGGATACTTTACTAATGACAATGGAAGATATCCTGACTGGCTTAGTCTGTGACGACAGTGAAAGCACTATGCTGTGTTTTGAGAGAAGACCACAAGAATTTAGTGAAGCCGAGCTTCTCTCTACGAGATCAACTCTCGAAGAAAAGATGGATGCATCCAGCTCATCTACAGATCCGTTCACATTCTTTAATTCGAATGAACGAAGCACGCAATCTACTATACCATGCTTTCGTGCGTTGTCCAGTTCCCAGACGAACACAGCAACTGCAACATGTGTCTAAAATGAGTTTCATATTATTTGGTCGAATATCGAAGTTGCATTCTTACACTCCACTCCAAATCACAGCTCTAC